>JAQQZS010000038.1:7234513-7252249 GCA_030068045.1 Platyallabes tihoni
TCATTACACATATGAGCAGATGAGGGTTAAGGGCAGTGCTTAAGGGCAGTGCTTGTATGTCGTTGGACTGTGGGATGAAACCGGAAAACCCTGAGGCAGGAATCAAACCCTGACCCTACACCACTGTATAGCTCGAACCCATGTTAAATACTTTGGGCTGGAGTTTAAGCTCAGGCAGGTCATCCAGTACTGATCAGATCAGATGTGTTTCAGTCATAAAGGTCTGATCCAGATAGTATGATTTCATGAAATGAAGTGAAAATTCACGACGGTTTATCTTATGTATTTGAATGGTTTTGAGCAACTTTCTTCACTTTGTTGGTTTTTCTCCCTGCGCTGCCAGGAGGCTGCAGTATTGTCCGCGTTATTCATCAGCTCTCACCCGAAACCGGAAGCTGTGGAGAGAGACAGAGAGACAGAGACGGGGGACAGGGGAGAGAGAGAGAGATGCAGGACTGCTGTAGGGTCTCTCCGGACTGATCCTGCCCTGACACTAAGGACAGTCACACTGAGCAACACGATCCGACTCCTCCATGCGCTGCGCTGCGCTGCGCTGTGTTCCGGAAGCACCGGCTCTGTGTGGACACTCGGAAAGGTGGAACTGAGTGGAGCAGAGCGCGAGATCGGTTCGATTTCTTCCTCCGTGTTTGACTCTTTACCTGCGTGCTGAAGTCGGGCTGATCGGAAACAGTAGCAGCGACATGGACACAGTGGACAGAGCGGTGCGGGTCGGAGCGCAAACCGGGAGATCCGCAAGCTGTAGGAATAGGACAAGATCGACTCTCTTCCCTGTCCGGGTGAACAGTTTTCTCCTGATCGTTATCTTCTGTACGAAAGGTGAGCATTTGGAAAGCTTCTCTCTCTCTCTCTCACTCACACACACACACACACACACACAACAAGTAGTTTGAGATTGTCTTGTCACTGTTTGTTCACACCTGGATCAGACTTTTCTCCTCGCAACACTGCAGGGCTCTGATCCCATGTTGCATGAACACTGCCTCCCCAAAGTCATACATACTGTGTGTGTGTGTGTGTGTGTGTGTGAGTGTGTGTATATATACATGCTTTTTGCTCACTATTACAATAAGTAAATAAGAAATAAACAAATAAATAAGCTCATGTTATAACCAGATGTGTGTATGCTGTGTTTGCACAAAATCCCATACACTCATTTACTTTCCATTATGAAAAGATTCTATATAATACTCTGTAGCTGGAAAACATCACATTTTCCCCCCCATATTCAACAAAATGAGTTTGAGATGTAACATGTGTTGGCAGTGTATTTATTATTTTGTTTATTTATTTATTTTTATTTTATTTATTTATGAGTTATATGCGCACAAGTTTATGTTAGTTACCAAATAAAGAGTCAGTCAAAAAAAAAATCTCCAGGAAAAGAAAAATAGTATGATGTATAATATCACTTAGATCTATATACAGTATATCATATAGCAATGAATTTAGTATTAACATATTTATGCATGTTTCTCTTTTCTTGAAGTGTTATCACGTATATCTACACATATGATGTACTGTATATAGATATATGTGATAAGATTATCATGTATATCAAAATATTATACACACACACTTTCTTTTGCCCGTCTCTGTATTTGTAAAGGCATTTAGATTTTAGATGTCTGAATATTTGTGTTACTCATTAGTTATGGGGAGGAAGCCAGGGAAGGGGGGCATAATCCATATAAACTGCAGCTAAAATGAAATCTTTCTATCTTAATGGCTTTACATTCCTTTCAAATGAGCTCACACTCATTTATGTGCTATGTTTTTATTTGTAATCTTTTCTATGACTAAGAATGGATCAGCAAGTCAGGATTTGCATGCAGAATAGACAGTAATAATGGTGCGCCATATTACCATAGTTCAGTGAATTCATATTGAATTCTAGTTCATGTTTGTCCGATATGCACATTTGTCTGGGTTTAATTGTCTTGTCACTGTTTGTTTGTCTGGATCAGACCTTTATCCCTGTTGCATGAACTACCTGAGATTTTTTTTTTCAAACCTTAAATCTACACACTTGGACTAAAATAAATCTCCATAAAACTGTTTTTTGATAACTATTACAAAAAAAAAGCTCATATTATAACCAGATGTGCGTATGCTGTGTTTGCACAAAATCCCATACACTCATTTACTTTCCATTATGCAAATAAATCTGTAGCTGGAAAACATCACATTTGTGTAGCTATATGCGTTGGAATATTAGTTTCCAAATATTTGTAAAGGCATTTAGATTTTAGATCAGTTATGCTCATGTCTGAATATTTGTGTTACTCATTAGTTATGGGGAGGAAGCCAGGGAAGGGGTGGGGGGGGCATAATATGTATAACTACAGCTGAAATGAAATCTTTCTATTCATAATCTGATCTTAATGGCTTTACATTCCTTTAAAATGAACTCACACACAGTTATGTACTATGCTTTTATGTGTAACCTTTTCTATGGTTAAGAATGTCAGCAAGTCAGGATTTGCATGCACAATACACTGTGATAATGGTGTATTACAATAGCTGAATGAATGCCTGCTCATTAAATTACATTTCATGTTTGTCCGCCATGCACATTTAATAATAATAATAATAATAATAATAATAAACTAATAATAAAAATTAACCAAAAAAGAAAAGTAATACATACCAGCACACTGTAAAAGTTAGATTTATGGCATTTGACAGATTAACTTATCCAGAGCGACTTGCATTAGGTCATGTCATTACACATATGAGCAGATGAGGGTTAAGGGCCTTGCTTAAGAGCCCAACTGGGGCAACTTGGTGGTGCAACTTGGTGGTGTTGGGGTTTGAACCTTGGACCTGGGAATGTAGGACCTAGTCCAACACCTTACCCACCAGCCTACCCCTGCCCGAGAGTCTATACAAAACTGTAACCATATCGTAGACAGAAATTTGTGGATATTTGGAGCAGAGATGTGCATATTGGAAATGTCCCAAATTCCAGAACAACAATAAAAGCATGTTTATAGAAATGTATTATTTAAGCTTGTAGGGCAAAGAGAACATCCAAAAATGAAGATAATCCCAACAAAAAAGTTAATTAAAAAAGTCCCAGGCTTTTCATTCAATTTAAGAAAATAAATTTTCCTACTTAAAAATAAAAATATACAGAAACACATTGTTTTAGATTTTCTAGCCTCCTTCACTGATCTCATTATCATACAGGTTTACTGTATTTTAAATCTCAACAACTTAAAAAAAAAAGTAGATCTATACATAATCTATAAATACCTATAAACAGCTTGAATCTAATGACAAGTTTTCCAAAAACAGCAAAGAGTAAAGCATAAAGACATGACGTTTTAATCAAAATGTGCACTATTAATTTACGTTTCTGGGGCAAAACCTCTTAATAAATAGACAAAATATCAGCATGCACATTTAGGAATAATGTGTCTTAATAGTAAAAAGTAAACAGTTGGAAATAGTTTGAGAATCTCTGCTCTGAAACAGATTGGGTTACAGTTTTGTTCCTTAACATATCAAAAATCTAGTGTAACTGAACAGTAAACAGCAACAAGTAATTAAAGGCACAGAAGATGCATGCTTAAGGAAACCGTGCTGTTGACTTTTTTTCCTCCTGTGAGTTTAAGATGAGACTTTTCCTGTTTATCTGCTTATCGCCAAAATATTCCATCATTTCATCATGCCATGACACACTACCTCCATCTGGCCCACGTCAGAGTTCACCACTTGATTCTGATTGCCACTGAAGGACCATATTAGGTTTGTAAAGATCAGTGTTGGGGATCTACCCTGCCTTGCCTAGTTGACATGCTTATATGAGTTCCACTCATGTGTTAGTGCTGCACCGATGAGGTGTTCTGGTGCCATTGAAATCTAGTCCAAACAAAAACCTATGATCTGGGCTCTGTCAATGAGCTGGAGCCGCTGGTACCACATGCAGCCCAGGGCAAGACTGTACAGCCTTCTGTCTTTTATACTTTTCAGTTCTATATTCATGAGTAATGCAAGCAAGAAGCCATATAAAAAACATAAAAATTCCTACTTTTTCTTTTTAGATTTTATGTCTTATTTCAGATTGATGATTGATGTGTAGACCATTGCTTAACTTTTTCCGTCTTGGCATTGTATTAACACACATTTCTGTTTAATAAATAGGTTTAACTTCATTTCTCTATAATAAATAGGTGGTTACGTATTTGTTTTTTTTTTTAAACAAAATTTTTTTTAATGTGGAATCGATTCATTTTGAATCAGTGAGAGATATCATTACATTTTTACAGTATTCGAAACTTGTGCAAGAATCATAGTATGCAAGTTCCTCAATGAAATAGTAACACATTTTATAATTTATATTAAGTTCCAATTATAACATACATTATATGTACTGGGTATTTTAGTGCAATAGTGCAAAATGTTCCCAGGTTTAATCTAAAATATGTAGCATACCAAGATAGAATTGCAAATGTTTAATATATTTACAATATATCAATATTTGAATGCCCAATTAGTAAAATATCTCAAATGTATAGCTATTTTTTATCAAATGTATGTTTTTTTTATATGTTGGTGAGAATCAGGATATAAAAGTATATAAGTATTTAAGCAACAAAGATTTAAACTTATATATTTGTTTAAAAATGGAGCTTTTACAGTATATGTTTTTTTTTTGTTGTTTTTTTTTTTTAAAGAGGAGCAACTCGGGTTTCTTTTTGGCTAAGGTTAAGGTTTCCTCACCTGAATGATATCCTGCTTTAACCTGCACATTGTGTGTGCATTCACTTAAAAGTTTTCTAGGCATTTTTGTTTAATTAGTTTAACAGGCGTTTTTGTACAGTAAGTGTCTATTATGAGGGGCGTTCAAGTCAAACTGGGAAATTTTCTTTGAATGAAGTCTGAATTACATTTACAGAAGACTTCAAGCAGCGTCCAGTGATGAGACTCTTAGCCACAGCAAAACATTTTGGTGCAAACATTTTACGTGCATGAATGATGATCTCAGCCGAGACGGCTCGGAGCCCGCTGCAGACGTTCCTGTGAACATTCAGCGAGTGGAATGCCTGATCTTTGAAAATAGATGAATAACTTCTCGCCATCTTGCGAAAGAGACACATCTGTCTGTGGGAACTGTACACACAATCATTCATCAACACCACATACACGTTACAGGAACTCGGCTGGGAGTTACTGCCACATCACTCAGCCCTGAACTCGCCCTAAGCGATTCCCACATGTTTGGGCCATTAAGGGAGTTCCTGGGAGGCCAGGGTTTCAGACATGACGCAGAATGTCAGATCATGGCTTTGGTGTACTGAGAAAACCTACCTTGGATTAGTGAAACACTGGGATAAGTGCCTTAGTGTACTGTAGCAGGGGGTTATATAGAGAAATAAAGTGAGTTTATACTCTCATAATTGTTATTCTGCATAATCACAATTCAAATCCTGGTTTGACTTGAACACTCCTTGAACTTGCACCATTCGTTTGTAATTATGAAGCTTATACTGTACATTTGCCAGGCCAGCCAGTCATTTTAATTATCTTTGTTATTGAAATTGTGGCCATAAAATAAACCATTGAATCAATGTTATTCATTAGAAATCAAATATAGCAAACGGAGACAGTGTAAGGAAGTTCCAGTTCAGATCTCAAGACCTCAACAAATCAAGTATTAACTCAGCGGGTGATTATGAACCATGTCTGTTTAGCTGCATGTTTCTCATTTCAGTTCTGAGCCTTTGTTGTCATCTATTTTTCATCTGAGCTCAAGAAAAAAAGAAAAGTGTGTGTGTGTACACATGTGGGGCAAAAATAGTATATATATATATATATATATATATATCATATCTTGGTGTGGAGCAAATACCTGCATGCATGTGTTTATTACTGTATGTGTGCTCTTACAATGTTTTCGTTCGAGAGTTTCAAAAAGTGAAAAGTCAATTGAGTTCACATCTGATACAGTCACACCTTATCTATCCCGCGCTGCCTCCCTTCTTTCTGCAGACTTCACTTTGATCTCTCTGGGAAGCGGAGAAACTGAGAAAGAAATAGAGATGAGGCGAGAGACCCATTTCCCACAGCTGACTTTAATCAAAACCCATGTTTATGATGCCTGGATTTTTTCCACTTGAGCAGTTCCTCTGGCTCGATTAAAGGATATATATGACAAAGGAGAACATTAAGAGCAGGTTGTGATTTTTAAAGTAATCAGCAAAAGGTCTAAAGGTTAAAAAGCCAGGGGAAAATGGAGGATAAGACAACACAGTGTAACTTTGAAATGGTTTTAGTGCGGCGGTCTCCATGTTCCCACTCGGACTTGTTCATCTCATGGACCACCCAGTGTCTGCTTACTACATGACCATTACTCACCTTTCCACATGGTCAAAGTCAGATTGCGATGTTACTGCAAAAGCAAAACATACAACCTTAGCAGTCAGAGCCATCATGCCTCTCCACTGCTGCTGAAAAATCCCAGAAGTGTTGGCAGTCATACTGTAACTCAGAGATTGCAGGGATTAGCATATGTTTGACAGGCATAAATTGGATTAGGATACTGCATGTTTGTGACTTAACTGGAATCTTTACCCACGGGGCATTGAGTGAGGAGCAGAGGAGTGGCACTGAATGTGTTTAAAAGAATGAAAAGTTTGAAAGAATGTATTATTATTATTATTATTATTATTATTATGAGTAGTAGTAGTAGTATTTTAAGATGGGAAATTTTGGGTGCATTCATTATAGCTTGCACTAAACTGGATGCTCTAGTGGTTCTATATGTGTGGTGCTCTTCAGGTGGTGAAACTGATTAAAACTGATGTTTCTTATGTATACAGCAATAGTTAAAAGTTAGTCCCGCCTCGTTCCATGTGACTTTATAACTTTTTCTCCCCCAACCCCTTGATTCAATAGCTTGTAGATCCACCTTTAGCAGCTTAAAGTAATCGTTTCCTGTATGACTTTACCAGTCTGTCACATTGTTGTGGAGAAATTTTGGCCCATTCTTCTTTACAACTTTTATTTAAATTTTTTTCTCCTGGCACCCCTTCTAAGCAAACAGCACTTGTTCAGTCTTCTTCTAATTGTGCTTTTATGAACTTGAACTTTTAACATGCTCAGTAGGGTCTGTGATATACAGTAGCTGTTGGGTTTTTTGTATTTCTCAGAGCATTGCATTGCACCTTGAGATCAACATGTTGGGATGTCCCCTCCTGGGAAGATTGGCAACTCTCTGAATGCTTTCTACTTGTGAATAATCTTTCTCCCTGAAGAACACTCAACTCCAAATTGTTGGGAAATAGTAATATTATAACCTAATATAATGTCTAAACTAGCAATATACTAATAATACTTACTATTTTTATCTTATTTTATATTATTATGCCCCTTTTCTAACCTTACTCAAGTAGAAAACTGTAGAAAACGCTACAAAGGATGACCCGTACACAATGAGAGCAAGAAATAAGGAACTTTAAAGCAGACAGATCGTAATGGAAAAGTGCAGAAAGTACTTTACCAAAATAAGATTAACAGAGACGCTTATGAAACAATTAGTTCCATTTTTTCTGAACACAGAGCACAGATGGCCAGATTTCCCTTTGTTAAAGCTAAGAAACAAAGGGTTCAATAATTAATAATCAAATATCTTACTATTTTTATTTTATACTACATAACCAAAATTTATCAATGAAGGTTGTAATTTTTTAAAAATATTAATTAATACATTTTATTAATTAATATAACTATAATTACTAATCCATAATATCCTACATATATTATCAAACGTCAATGTTTAAATTATAGGTTAATAATAAAATTATGATTTAAGAATAGGATTATTTTATGAATCAAAATTTGAATAAGGAAAAATAATTATAATAATTATGCAATAATAATAATACTAATATTTAAAATAATATGATATAATGCAATCAAGCTTTGACAAAATTAATCATATTGACCCTAAATGTAATTAAGTTCATTAATTAATCATTTTAATCTTCGGATCATAAAATAATAAATAAATACTTAATAAATAATTAACATTAACAATTACCTATTGAATATTAAATAAAAATTGGATCAAACAATGAAACAAGGAGGAGTGATGAAGCGCTTGTCAGGTATATAAACCCATGTAAAATAGGGAAGTTATTGGACTCCGTGGACCCTAGAGTTGGAGCTTTGTGGGGTGTCTGTCTTTTTGACCAGTTTAGAGCTGTCGATCTACAGTACATGTGCCTTCAATAAACATCTTTGCTTTTTCTCTACTTCAAAGTTGTTTGGATTTGTTTAAAATTTGGTGCGATCCGAAAAATTTGCCACAACACACATGGTTTATTTTTGTTTAATAAATAATTGCACAGTAAAAAAAGTTACATGTTGTTTGTCTGAGGGTGTATTTAAATATTGAGACCTGCTATGATCAGATGATCAGATGCAAGAGTTAGCAGATACTAACTTTTAAATATGGCTACACACACATATGCAACCACTCAAAAGTTTGGACACATCTTCTCCTTCTCCTTTTATTATTTTCAACATTGTATATTAATAAAAAAAGTGTTGAACAACCCTGGGCACTTTTTTTTTCTGTTTGCCAGACCCCCACACATACACTGTCTTGCTATCATGTGAGAAGTACCAGACCCACTCTGTCTCTAAACCACTAAATGTTTTACAACTTAAACTCAATTCAGTTTGATTTGATTTTATAAATGCCTTTCGCAAATCGCTGGGTCGACGTCTCTCTCGCTTCTTTAACTGTGCTGTTTTCCCTCACTGGCCTATATGTGGTGCTCTGGAACAGTGTGAATTGTTAGGAGGTGACCCAACTCAGACTGCTTTTATAGACCACAGGCCTAATTTTAATGCCACCAGTTTATTAGAGCTTGAAACCAATACTGCATTAACTTTCTTACTCATCATAATCCAGAAAAGAAATGGCCACATTATTATCTTTGTGGATGATCCCATGGCTATGAGACAGTTTGTACAGCTTTAAATGCAGAGCTGTTTTGACAAGAATGTCATGGTAGAGATGTTGACATGCACGTGAAGACACTTTTTTTTTTATTGCATCATATCATGACCACTGAATGATGATGGGTTATGCAAACAGATTGTCTAAATGATGACGTAGGGTAAGTATTTTGTTTGGTATCTTTATGAGTTTTTGTTGCTACATTTAAATTGTGGAAGGAAAAATCTTTGAGAAAGGTCAGAGGAAGATGGTTTGACTGGTTCAAGCAGACTAAAAGACTGCTCTAATTTAAATAATCATTCTTTACAAATATGGTGAGCAGAAACGCATCTTAGAATGCAAAACCGGCCAAACCTTGCGGAAAGCTACATTGGGTTCCACCAATGTCACTCAAGAAGAGGAATCTGAAGCCCTTTTTTAGCTTTCAGATGGGCGTGGCGTTTACCACAAGAGTATTGTCGACTAGGGAGACGTGTACCAGATACCACGCGTACCTTGCTTTCCGAACAACAAGTATAGGTGAACTGAGTGTTGGAGTGCTCTCAGTGCACATTTCCATCACTCACCACATGCACCAATGAGGTTGGAGCTCACTGTCTCCCCAATTCTTTCCCATTTCTTATTGAACAGGCGATTTGCTTTAAGCTGGGGCAAGGGTAGCTTAGTGGTTAATGTGTAGAGCTACTGATCAGTAGGTCCCAGGTTTAAATCCAAGCACCACCAAGCTGCCACTGTTCGGCCCTTGAGCAACGCCCTTAACTGCTTATATGTGTAATGAGATAAATGGACATCGCTCTGGATACGGGTATCTGCCAAATGTCATAAATGTAAGTCACACGTTTATGCTCTAGGATTGGGTCCTACTTCAGAGATTTGACAACATAACCAATAATAGACAAAATCTTGCAACCAAACAATGCTGAAGGTGGAATCTGTCATAAAAAGATTTTTTTAAAAAACATTTTTGCATGCCCCTGATTTGAAACTAGTGCTGTCTCCTGCACTTACAAACATAACCCAAAAATAAAAGCCTTAGCACTACTGATTAGACTCAATCTCAGCTAATATTTCAGTTTATTCTTCTTGAGGCACTATAGCTTTAGCGCTAATTAAATGCGGGGAGTAATGCTGATATGCTCCGTACAAGATATCAGTGTATTAGTCTACTGTTTACTTTTGTTTAAGCTTCCCAAAGGCATGTGGCACACATTGCATATCTCAAAACCTCAGCTTTGTGTTCCATGTTGGGCGGCTTTCCCATTTCACACAGATTTCATCTTGCCCCTGTCTCTACCTCTGCTCCCGGATTAAAGGCAAGTCTATCTTAATCCCAGATTCTGCCTCTGTTTCTTCCCTACAGAATCCCGAGACACAACAAGGCACAATGTTCCCATCTTTTGCATAGTTAAATTTTTTTTTAAAACCTTTTATTTATTTATTGTTTTTTGATAGTCAGGTTCCATGGGATTGGATAATTACATGATTATGCAGGTGTACGGTTATTTCTAATGAAGTGTAGAGCATGCATTATGCAAAACAATACTTGGTTGGTTTTTGCTTCAGAATAGATAATGAACACGCGTGGAAACATAGTTTGTACAGAAATCCCTAGTGGATAATTCTTCTGGAGGCTGCCTGTACGTAGACGACAATATGATACTATATGCAGTAAGTGTCTACTGTACCAGTCAAAGGAACATATGCAACTTGAAAGTTAAAAAGTGTTTAGTAGTGCAACCTGTGACGATAAACACTAGACAGCTGCAAAGAACCATTTCCAGTAAATGTATAGATGGTAATGGCATTAGAGTTTATTATATTGCCATTAATAAAGTGATGTTTTTTTTGTGAGAGTTACAGTAGGCATGTGAGGTAAAAGGTCTGTTGCACTTGCTATATAAACCCATTTGCCATCATCCAGCTCATACAGCTAACAACAGTGTTCTGTGTTTTCCCTCATAAAGTGCAGTAAAAGCTCCATACGCATTGTGGTATATAAGACTTAAATACTTTTTTCCCCCTTTTTTTCTTATGTTGAACTTGGTAACCCTGCTCTCAACTCTTGGAGAGCTATTAGCATTGCCTTAGCACTGGTAATTTTATTGCCATGTATTTCATTTTATAAATTAGAGATGTGGAAAGAATCTAACTCTGGTGTAAGCATGTGTTTACGTATGAGTGGGGTTGAGACCAATTTGCTCACAGTCTTGAAACACCTCGAGCACAAATGAATCGAAAATCTAATGTTAGACTTCCTTCGCACACGCGTTAAAAGCCGCATGCGCTAACATGCTAACAGTAACTCAACCCGCACGCTCACTGTTAAGTCGAATTTTGAGACTTTGGAGATATTTGAGATAGTAAAATGTTGCTGTTTATTTATGATACTACAGGTGGCGCACTCTGAAGTGTGTTAGGAGTGAATTATTTGCTTATAAGTTATGAGTTTGTTTAGAAATTAATAATTATGACGGATGACAGAGATTCATGCTGCTCAGTAGCAATGTAGCTTTTTTTTTTTTAAATGTAATTTTAAGTTAAATGTTAAACTCTTGCATTTTAAGTTATTTTGATATGATTTAAATCAAATTTTAAAACAAAATTATGTTAAAGTTTAATATCAAATCGTGATATTTATCAAATTGTGATACATATTGCAATTTTAATCGAATCGGCACGGTGGTATTGTGATAATATTGTAGCGGGAGATGACTGGTGATTCCCATCCCTATTATAAATAATTAACTTTCTTCTGTCAGGGAAGCACTAACAGCAGTAACACTGATAAGCACTACAGTGTCTCATTTCAAATACATTCTTTAAATCAATCCGAACATGGTTTTCTTGTTGGTTTAAGCACAATCGACTCACAGGTACAAGCTGCTAGCATGCCAGCTCTCTCTCTCTCTCTTACACTGAGGGGAAAAAAGAAAAACACAACAAAAAAGAAACTGGTATATTCTGAACCAATTTTCTGGATGAATGAGCTTATTTATTTGTCTATAATTGTATATAGTACAGCTGCTGAAGTAACCTTATTTTATTCTTTATGTGGCTCTTCTTAAAACATGTGTGCAATGTTGCTAAGCTAAATTTCATTAGCTTGCTAATGTATTTAAAGGGTTTTAATGCCTTTGGTGAATTTAAACATTTAAACCATCTGATCAGAAAAAGTACACTGAATTTTCTGCTTTCTGCTTCTCAAACACATCAACAGTACAAATCAAGGGTATAACTTGGGGTATAGAGTTGGAGGGTTGAGATCTCAACCCATGTAGGAGGTTTCCCAAGGCAATGAGACCACCCAACACCCCCCAGGATATTTTTAATACCCTCTTTCACATTCATTTTAAGAGCTAGAGATGTAGCAAAACAGCATGGTAGACTAGGCTAATTGGCACTCCCAAAATTGCTTGTAGTATGTGAATGTGCATGTAAATGTTGACCAGAGGTCCTACTATGGTGGTAAAATGGAAGAAAATGCAATTTTTACCATTGGCCTCCATGGTCCAAAGTTGGACTACAGAAGTTCTTACATTTAGGAATTTGGCAGACGCTCTTATCCAGAGCGACTTACATTTTTATCTCATTGTACATCTGAGCAGTTGAGGGTTAAGGGCCTTGCTCAAGGGCCCAACAGTGGCAACTTGGTGGTTGTGGGGTTTGAACCTGGGATCTTCTGAACTGCAGTCCAATGCCTTAACCACTGAGCTACCCCTGGCCCATTCTTAGATGGATGGATGGTGGGTCAGTGGTAGGTATCTCGTCTGACAAGTTCCATTCGCCCTGGGTTCGATTCCCAGCCAATCCCGCAGTGCCAGTCCCAAATCCAGATCAATTGGGAGGGTTGCATCAGAAAGGGCACCCGGCTTGTTGTAAAAGTTGTGTGCAGATCAGATAATCCGCTCTAGTGGCTCCTCAATGGGAGCAGCCAAAAGACATGCTGTCCGATGTATTATTTTTAGGGATGTATTGGCATTTTGTGTAATGGGAGGGTTATAACCCCCAATCCACCCAGAAATGACTTATTGGACTATAACGTAGAGATCATGTTGTTTTCAGGCATTGTGTTTTCATTATTATTATGTGCATAGCTTTAGGTTTTTATCCACATAGCTTTAAGTTACTTTTTCTGTGTAGTTATATTTTTAGTAACCTAGTTACATTTACTAATTGTTCGTCTTCCAGATGGCAGAAATGGGCTTCAAAAGATTTAATATTGTCTTGAAGTAATTAATTTGCATATTTAATTAGACGAATTTATGTAAAGCATATTAACTGATTTGCAGCGGCGTGTCGTATTTTGCACCTTGAGGTAGAAACTCCTCAAATGTTGTAGGGCAAAACGGGATAAATGGGAAAATAAACCCTCCACAGATATTGTTAATTAAGCAAGTTGCATGTTTTTATCGGTGGTATGGTAGAGGTACAGTAGGAAGGTAAGGTAAAAATATATAAAACAAAAGTTTAAATTTGCTGTTATTTTTTCCCATTTCCCCCAGTATTAAGATCATCTTCCAATTTTTATGCAGCAGTTTACTTAAAAAACAGTTTGAGGGTACACATTTAGGGTTTTTGATGTATGGTGTAGTGGTTAGCACTGTAGCTTTGAATTTTCATGATGAGGGTTCAACTCCTGCCTCAGGTCTGTGTGCCTGGAGTTTACATGTTCTCCCTGTACTTGGTGGGTTTAATATGGTTTCCTCCCACAATCCAAAAACTCACTGTAGTGCAGTTTAGGTTAATTGGCTTTTCCAAATTACCAATATTGTGTGTGTGCCCAGTGATGGATTGGCACCCTGTCCAGGGTGTGCCCTGCCTTGTGCCCAAAGTCTCCTGAGATAAACTCCAGGCTTTCCGTGACCCTGTACAGGATAAGCGGTATAGAGGATGAAGGAATGAACTTTGACCTCCTCTCCAGTAATACCTCATAAATAATAATCTCTCTTTTTCCTCTTTGGCAAAACTCTATTAGCGATCATCATCACTATTCTGCGGATGTTGAATGACAGGATTCTCAGAGTATATAGAGGTGGCCTCTAAACTCCGACGATGAAAAAGATGATCTGCTTTATGCTAGACATTTTTTTTGGAATCTTTAAAATGAAGTTAAAAAAGAGTTAAAAAAAAAAAAAGAAATCGCCATTTAAACGAATGTTTCTCTTCTTTGATTATTGTTACTTGGAAGTGAATTTGAGATTTGCTGATTAAATTAGGTTTGAGGTTCCCTCCCGTACTGACTACTCAAAAACAACCGATGTGTGTGTGTTTGTGTGTGTAAGAAGGAGAGAGAGGCCAAGATAACACCACAGATATAGATCAAAGCATTGCTCTTGTCTTTGACCGACTGCCTGATCCCGAAGGAGTGCTTTAGGTCATATTTATCAATATTTTCTAGGAACAATCTCTCTTTCACTCTTTCATCTATGTGCACACCCATGCAAGCACTCGCACACACACAAAGCTGACAGAGGAAGCAGCCAGTGTGCTATGTAATGCATAAAGTTCTCCTGACTTAAACACAGCTCTGACCTCAGCTTGCCTTCCAACAACACATTATCCTTGTGTCTTAAACCAGGATTCCCCCGGAAAATGGGTTCGATTTTACTCACTCATTCATCTTTCATACCGCATTTTCCTGTATTCAGGGTCACGGGGACCTGGAGCCTATCCCAGGAGGCTTAGGGCACAAGGCGGGTTACACCCTGGACAATGGTGCCAATCCATCGCAGGGCACACGTACATACACTCATTCACACACTACGGGCAATTTGGGAACGCCAATTAACCTAACCTGCATATCTTTGGATTGTGGGAGGAAACCGGAGTACCCGGAGGAAACCCACCAAGCACGGGGAGAACATGCAAACTCCATGCACACATAGACGGGAAACGAGCCTGGCCAGGAATCGAACCCAGACCCTGGAGGTGCAAGGCGACAGTGCTAACCACTACACCACCGTGCCGCCGGGTTCGATTTTAATTGGTGAAAAATGCTAATGACTCGCTTCAGTAAATTCCTCAGATCTTTCAGCACAAGTCTCTGATTATTTTCTCTTGCAGTGAAGTGGTTTGCCTGACCACGATACAGTACCTAGCAACAGTTTCTACCTTGTTTGTGTTTAACCTGATGTTGAATGAGGCGGTCTGGGGTGCCTTCGGCATTCAAGTTCATCCATGCGGCTGGAGATCAAGGCTGTATGACACTCAAATTCACTCTTCAACCTTGAACCCAACCTTCACAAACTGTGTCTTAATAGAGCTGGCTTTGTGTGAGCAACGTTTGATTTGAGATGTCTAAGCTAAAGTATATGCAATTTAAGCACGATCTGATAAAGTGACCGATCATAAAGATTGACTTGAACTCCTCGACACCCTGGTACACATGGACTGACGTTTGTTTTTAGTTTCTCTTTCGCCACTTTCTTTTCTATCAGCAGTTAAATCCTATTTACTTTAATATTACAAAATGGAGAAAAAACTGTGGTGTCTTATCCTGTAATAAGTGACCTGAATAAAAGCCAGTCGCAAAACATAAGGTGCATTGGGAACTGTTTTATTCCCCATCTGGACTGTGCTTGTGTTGTTTTCAGTGTATAATATCGCATTTTATAGACTTGTCATGTTGCCAGTTTACCTGGTAAAGATACCACCGTATATAAAATCCACATGTTGAAAATGCAGGTGTGGAATTTAAGCGAACCAGGACTTCATATCAGCTCACCCAAACTAAACTAATCATTCTATGCTTAGGGAACCCGAACTACAAGAGAAACCGAACTAAAAGTGTGAACGCACACCCTAAATCTCACTACATTCCTCATCTGATGTAGTTGTAGTGTATGAGTGCGGTGGCATGTAATGCTCTCTTTTATACTCTTACTAATTAACTTCCGTACTGCCAGGTCTGAATGAGACTGGGTGCTAGGCAACGGCATGATGGCAGGGGCTCCAGTCTGAACGGACCCCTGTGCTCCGCCTCCTTTACTCTAAGCCTCTTTAAATAAAAGGAGAAAAAAGGAGGAGGAGGAGGAGGAGGAGGCCTCTTAATGTACTGATGTACTGATGAATAGGGTGAGAGATGTCTGAAATTGGAAAGACAAGAGTGTATGGGTGGGTGGAGTCGTTCTCTGGCATGTGTTCAAAACCATTTTTGGCACATTTTCTCTGTGGCAGTCCATAGTGGATCATTTCTGTGGGTCTTTTTCCTGGTTTGAGCTCTAATCACGCAGTCGGAATCGGCCCAAGCTCCAGCTCGTGCATCAGGCACAGTAACACGCACATCATGAAAGTCTTAATGCATTGGAGGATAACTTACCAAGCTCACATAACCTCTGAAAGGAAGCACTTTCTAGACTTCAGGAAATCTACAGTATGCTTATAACAAATACGGGTCAATGTCTGTTTTCAATGCAGAACTTTTATTCAGTTATGAGTCAAGTCAAATATTTGCAGAACTATTATTAGTAGTAATAGTAGTAGTAAGATACACTACTGTGCAAAAGTCTTAACCCATCCCTCATTTCTTTATATTTTGCATTCAATGAGTCAGACTTTTTTGTCATGTTTAATTAAGCAATAGCTCTCCAGACTTCCTGTCTCATTTTCGGTAAGTCCAGTCCCTGTACCTGAGCAGTTTCAAATGAACGTTTTTTTTGTTTGTTAAGCCACACAATGACCTACTGTATGAATCATTCAAGCGTAAAATAAAATCCATGAACAAGTGAGAAACAGGTGCAGACGATGACAGATGATTAGACGGTTGGAACAGATGGGAGGGGAAATGAGGTCGCTGCTGAGGTTGTTACATAAACAACCAATTTTTAAATGGTAAACAGTAAAACATTTGTTTCTGTTTATTAATTTTAATAATTTATAGTACATAGTTTAATATACAGAAATGAGCACAGCTCAAGACTTTTGCACCGTACTGTATATCAGTTTGGAAATTTTCGCACATAACTTTGAAAAAAGTGTACAGACCCATGTACAGACCCCTCCTGTGCCCTTGTAGCTTTTTATATATATATATATATATGTATGAAACCTGTGAAAAAAAGCTGACATGCATTTGGATGCATGTTAAATATTCAATGGGTCATAATTTACTGCATGTTATGGTAACAGCTTTGCCTATCCAACTTTAAAAGGCAAAAATGAGTTCTATATTCTCTGTACATCTGGTGTATATACCGATATATCTGCTTATGCTGATATAAGTCTGCTGTTTAAAGATTTAAATGAATAAGTCAGGGTAAATATTTAGCAGATTTCAACCAAGTGTTGGAAACCTGTCGAGTCGCGCTGCTGTGATTTAAGAACCGCGCAGCGAAACCCGTGAAGGCGTCACAAAGTGATTTACGCAAGGTTTATAAAATGTGACGTTTGGAGCTTTGGGAGTGTCAAAGCCTGTTAAGCTTAAACAAAGCAACATTTTAAGTAAAGAGTTCTGTTTTTTGGATTGGTAGAGTCACACTGTGATTTAGCAGGGTTAAACAGTTCACATAGTTAAAGTGAGCATGGACAAAACTTGGAAGAGTTTCTGCATTTTCGATAAACCTTCGCCTTCACCTTCACTGTCACTTTGTTGTTGCTCTTGTTTGCACATGTCGTACTTAGCTAGTTAGTTTTTTTAAATCTATGTTGTAATTTATGTTAGGTCTATCCGTCTTGTCTCTGCTAGCCAGCTAACTAGGCCTCTTTAGTTAGCTAGTTTAGTGTTTGTTAATTTATGTCAAAATTTA
>JAQQZS010000038.1:7312551-7325418 GCA_030068045.1 Platyallabes tihoni
CATTTGGCTCCTTGGCAGCCAAAGGAGATAGATTTCCTATTAGGATAATTTGGTCTGGGTTTTCCAGGGTTAAAACTTTCTATAAGCCTCTATAAAGACATCATTCAGAAATCTAGAGTCAGTCGAGAGTTTGTTGGATCCCAGCGGTTTGGACAGGAAGACGTGAAAAACTGCTCTCCATAATTGGCAGGGTGAGCTTTCGGTGGTGGTCTGGCAGGCAGAACTATAGGCGTCTTTATCAGCAGGGAGACGTGGAGCTATTTATAGGCTGTGAGTAGTATAGCTGCAGCCTTCCTGTCACAACCAGGCTCGGTACCTACACACACACACACACACACACATGTTGAGAGAAGGTGCTAAGGCTGCTGTAATAGCTTGTCACTTGTGTGAGGAGGGAGAGGGGGATATCGGGGTGGAGGAGGAGGAGTACCAGGCGAGAGGAAGATATACAGAAGTGTGTTTTTTGAGTTCAAAATCAAGCTTTGTGCTGTCTGTATGTGATTTTGCAAGGTATGACTTGAATATGAAAAGTTTGGCTGATATAGATTAGGCTAGATGAATGTTATTTGAACTCATTTGTGCCAGAGGTAATAGGTTGAGACTTAAATACAGGCATCTAATTCCTTCATTGATTGTTCCTACAATGCTTGAGCATACAGGCAGTCATTTGCCCTTTCATTTTTCCCCAGTGAGTGAACAGGGAGTGGAATGGAGGTATAATCTTGTTAGTCAGGAATCCAAGGCCAATCCCTGTAGCTGCATACCACTGAGACTGTAAAAGCTCTGAAACAGTTAAGTGTGTAATACATAATCTGTAAAAGTTGACTTGTGGGACTGGTTGTGCTACAGGAGCCATGGCCTTGAGGCGACTTTGGCGATGATATAATCACCTCAAACCAAACCACTGGATTTGAAAATACTGTAAGTTACGGTACATGAACCAGTCTGGGCAATTACTTATTATTATTATTACTTTCACTTCCTGTAAAAGTAACCATTTTATGGAACAAGAAATACACTTTCAGTGTTTATTATGTGTTTATTTCTGCAAATTTTTCATCATATGTCTGGGTATGATTATGCCAAAAATATTGTATGTATAAATTAATGTTGTCAATTGGTTGAAAAAATATAATCTACAGTATTTAATCACAGTCAAAGACCATTAATAACAATTTTAAAATACAGTGCAACCTCGGAATACTAATGCCCTCCAAAATGCCTTATAAAAAAATTAAATAAAGTCGCTATAGCAACTCCAATGTGCTGTATAAACACTGAAATAATTGAACACAGACAAGGCTGATCCTATGTACACGCCCATCTTTGGCAGGCGCTAATGAATATTAATGAGTATGCACATCCCAGTTTTGTGAGTTGGCCCTGTATCAGCCATGATAGTTGTTTTCAAGCAAATTATAATGAGGTCTCAGGTCATGTGGTCTTACTGCCATGGAAGGGAGGTCGGCCCTAATTAGCATACTAAAGGTACAGGCTGCACAAAACAATATAAAACCTAATAATTAAAGATAGATGTGTAAGGCCGAGGCAATAGCGGTATCACTCAACTTTTTTATGAATAATCTTCTCATTTATTGTGTACTTGTGTAGTCTGAATCTATATGAAAGAATTGAAATTTTACATTGGCATACGAAGCATGTTCGGCATACGAACTAAACCAAATGGCGGCACGTAGAGTGTGTCAGTGCAAAGCCAAGCGAAGTGTGTTTCATATTTTACTTCAGTTATATCTTTTCTAGTTTTGATTGTTTTTATATGGAAAAATATGATTAGAGTGTTGGAAATGGGGAACATTAATAATATTCTCGGATGGCTGGAACGGATTATCTGCATTTACATTATCTCCTATGGGAAAATGTGTTTCGCAATACGAATTTTCAGTTTAAGAACTTGCTGGGTTAAGATAAAATTCATATGCCAAGGTTCCACTGTACTTGTACTAGGATTTAGTATTATTATAAACATGCAATGTTGGAATTAGATTATGCAGTTTTATAATATCTCAAACATAACACATAAAAATCTCTTATGTAAATATTATCAACTTGCAAACACTGTTTGAAACAACCTACTGTATATGTAACCAAGGTCCAGTCCACCCAAATCATTGGGTAGTAAAATATTGTCCCTCAGTCTTTACAAATACTTGAAGAATGAAACACCACACCATTTCAACTGATAATTACAGATCCAAACAAGTGACTCCAGCCTCTTGAAACCTGGGATCTCAAAAGGTTTTTCTGGAACAAACATGACTTCAGATCACATTAAACAAGACTGATGACATTTCCACTTGGCTGCCATTGGGATTTGGTGTTTCCACACTCTACAGGATGTTGAGTCATAAAATGCACCCCCACTACAGGATAATCTGGTAAAGTAATTGTTTTAGATCAAACAAATCAAGGATACATTGTATACTTTTCAGGAAGGATGAATCATCCTCATAATAAAGCCAGTTGTCTTCTATTTTGACTCATGCATTACTTTTGGGTTGCTTTCCTAAAGATCACATTGAAACCTTGAACACGGTTCCTCCCAATTCCTCGACCACTGAAAATCTGTGTTCACTTCACAAGACCTAGGATTCTGTAACTAATCTCCCTATAGAATTCTTTACTGAAGAATGATCTCAGATTCATTGCTCTATATTCTCTAATCTCATCAGTCATCATCAAGTGTTGAGGGTTTTTTTTTTTCATTCATGTAACTCGGAATAGGAATGTAAAGCAATTTGTGCAGCATCGTGGCGAAATACTGTATAATCTGTATAAAAACAAAAAAATCTTTGCTCGTCTTGCAGAACACTCGCAAACCGCGTTACTCGCAATCCACATGGGGTTCCACTGTACATGAACATGAATCAGGACAATAAATACAAAGGACCGTGTGCTCTATGTAAATAGGACAGGAGAAAAGTAAGGTTACAGAAGATTAGAATAGTAACACTCTCTGAAACAGTTCCAGTCTTGGGATGATTCCTTCTTGACGTGGCATGTTGTCTTATTGATGCAGCATGTTTCTATGGATGTTTTCTCCTGATAGTCCATGTGGCCTTATTAATGTTTGCCAGTGTTGCAATTATTTTGCATTACTAATCATTTACCAGGACACAGTGTCATTTATGCAATATATCACTTTTACAACCTGTACTGGTCACAGCACAATTAAATCTGTTCCAAATGTGAGTTCTTAAGGTGAAATTTCGCATTGCTTTACCATAGGAAGTAATGTAAATGCAGATAATCCGTTCCAGCCACCAAAAATATGACCGATATTACAAATTTCCATCACTAAAAGTATATTTTTGCATATGAAAACAATCAAAGACATTTAAATGAAGTAAAATATGAAATAAATAGACCTTACGTAACCTCAATTTACAGTTCCTGCCTTAAAAAACAAACTGAAAGTTTTATTTTCGCGGCGCTCCTTAATAACATTCTTGGGCCAATCGTATGCCGAAAATGCTTTGTTTGCTGATGAAAATTCCCATGGTATAATGAATATACTGATGAATATACTGTACCATGTAGAGCTTGTTTCCTTTACTTTGAAAAAAAAAAAAAAGCCATTTTTGAGTGTGTACTCATCACTTCCTGGTGATACAAGTTTATGTCATTAAGTAATGACACACACATGCAAGTTAGTTTAGTACAAGCACCCCTTGTGAAACATCTTTATACTGCTTAGCACTAATAAGCTATTTTCTCAGTGGGTTCCAAGCACGTACGTACGTGGTGCTTTGTAGCGTTCTTCTTAACCTTCTTGAGGAGCAACAGGCACCTTGTTGTCTTCATTTCTTATCTGGGCCAGCAGTCTATTCTCTCTCTTCTCTCAGCCTTTGAAGTGATATCCCCAGTCTAGTTCTCTTTTAATGATTAATACCTGACAGTTATTACTGAGTTTCTCGTGGCCTTTGAAGACAGCTGCAGTACCTCAGTGGGAGTGATGCACTCTCATGCACTGATGTAATCTACAGACTCACTTCCTTCACATTCAGTTTTTAAGACAGAATCCTGCTGTCGGAAAAGCAAGGGGTAAAGGCCTTGTATCCAGAGACGCAAAATCATTCGAGTCAAGCGCTTCTTGACTTAGGATGAAAATAAGGGTTTTCTAGTTCAGTATGTATTTCGCATTCTTGGTAGAACTTTTAATAAAGGTTGTGCATGTTTTTGTAGTGAGGAGACATGCATATGTGGGCATCTGTTTCGCTCCATTACAGCGAGGGGAAATAAAATATCCAGATGCTTTTGCTTTTGTTATTTAAAATCCAGTGCATGTATCCACTTTTTTTTTTCAGTACCTTGAAAAAAGTATTTGCCCCTATATGCACCCTTCAAGTCTCTTCACACTTAAATGATTAAGAGGATCAAACACATTTTAATATTACACAAAGATAACCACAGTAAATGCAAAATGCAGTTTCAAAACATATGATAAATTTGAATATATTTATGAATGAATGATTAATTAACTGTAATTTTTGGAAAGCTGATTTTTAAAAAATTATTTCACTATTCCACACCTGTTCACATCTGTTGAATCAAGAAATCACTTTCATAGAACCTGTCTGACAAAGAGAAGCACTCCAAAAAATCTATATATAAAAAAAACTTGATCTAAAAGAATTCAAGAACAGATGAGAAATCATTCATTTACATATATTACTCTGGAAAGGGTTACAATGCCATTTCTATGCTGAAAGCCATTATCCACAAATGGAGGAAACTAGTAGTGAACCTTCCCAGGAGTGGCCAGCCTACCAAAATCATACCAAGAGCACAATGACACCTGATTCAGGAACTCATAAAAGAACCCAGCACAACTTCTAAAGAACTGCAGTCTTCACTTGCCTCAGTTAAGGTCAGTGTTTATGATTCAATAATAAGTAAGAGACTGGGCAAAAATGGCATGCATGTTGGAGTTCCACTGCTGACCAAAAAGAACACAAAGGCTTGTCTCACATTTGTCAAAAACATCTTGATTATCTCCAAAAATCTGGGGCAAATATTCTGTGGACTGATAAGACAAAAGTCATCTGGCGTACAACTAACACAGCCTTTCATAAAAAGAACATCATACCAACAGTAAAAGATGGTGGTGGTAGTGTGATGGTCTGGGGCTTTGCAGCTTCAGGACCTGGACGACTTGCCATGATTGATGGAACCATGGATTCTGTGCTCTACCAGAAAATCCTAAAGGAGAATATTCAGCCATCACTTCATGACCTCAAGCACACTTGCGATATGTAGTAGGACCATGATCCAAATATACACAAGCAGGTCCATGGTGTCATTAAGGTAGATGTTTCCACTGATTGGGAACAACCATAGTAAGTGAGCTTCATTCAGTTCTCAGAAACATTATTATTATTATTAAACAACACTCAAGTGAAAGCTTCAACCTTGGCTTGGTTGCTTGGATGCAGGTGTCTAAGCATAAGGCAATAAATACCTACCTTTGTATTGATAATCATAATAATAACCTCAAGATTGGGGGGGTGGGGGGATATGTATGAAATATACAGTATGACCCGCCACATCAAATCATGTGTTACGTAACAATGTGATTTAAATTACACATACAGTGTAAATAAATAAATGTATGTCTTCATGTAACAACTGGAGAAATCAGCTTGGATGGTGTTCATTAAAGAGCTTTAAAACAATGTTTAGGATTAAAAGTAGTTGCTGTCAATCTCTTTAAAAATTCAATCTAGTTAATAATCTGTGATTAATCATGATTAATCACAATCTTAAAATACTCAGATTTGCTTGTATTATGAATGTACAATGTTGAAATAAAGAAATGCATTAAAAAACTGGTTAGAGGAAACAGATTATGCAGTTTTATAATATCTCAGACATTAGCATTTTACAAATGTTCAATTTAAATCTCTTGAATGCGATCGTCCCTGCATGCAGTCGCTGGGTCGTATGGGGTGTGGCAATCCACCGACACTGGGCTTGAACCCATATCCTCAGATCCAAGGATTAACAACCAATATAGCCTTAGCCACCTGAGCCACCACTCTCACATCTTATAGATAACGTATTCTTGTATAAATTGTTTCCCTTGAAGGTAGTTTGAGCACACAAATATGATTTTATCCAAACTTCCATCAGTACCTCTGGTGATGTTACCTTAGTCATCTGTGCTAAACATGCTATTATTACACATAGCCAGGTAACCGTGCTGTGATTATGGGAAGCCATTAGGGTCAAACTAGGTCATGTGATTGATTTGTGTTAAAAAAAAAAAGTAATGCGTTAAACTTTCTAGATTAATCGCGTTGATATTGAAAGCTCTAATTGGTAGTTTTTCAATCCTGTTGAAGAACCAAAAAGATATGGTATTTATTAACTGATTTTTGCCAGAATTGATAATTTTATACATTTTACCTTCTGCACTCTATTGGCTATAGCACGAAATTACCTTGACTTGTGACACCATGTAAATGCAGCTATTGTTTCACTCGATCAGTAAAACTTGGTGTTCTATTTGGTGTTTTTATTATTCTGAAATTCATAAATGGATTGTTTTTCTGGTTAAACAGTGTAGTGTTCTGAATGGTCTTTAAAAGAAAAAGCCAAGGTGATGAATGTTTCAGTGGCTCCGCTGGGCTTTGATGCTTTGACCTCTTATAACAGATAGTGGCCTCTGCCTTTATACATCACCAGGGCTATTAACAACTGCATCTCGCTGAACCTCAAGGGGGAACTGCTCTCAATTTCGTTCTCTCTCTCTCTCTCTCTCTCCCACACCTACACCTCATACTGTTCACACAAGCTCAGTAGGGCTGTGGTAATTGGTAGTGGTGTATGTGGTAATTGTATTATTCATGTGACATTTTCAGCTGGTACTGAGCCGCTGACTCCGTCGAGAGTTTCTTGAAATTTTCATATTTCATTTATCATCTATGCAGGGTCCATATTTATACATGTCAGTGCACATTTAAACACTATAACAGACCTCTAAAGGCATTCCCAGAATGCTTCCATAAAATACAGTCCAGAGAATTCCTTGTCTGCTCTTGTATTATCATATCTTTCTCGGTGTGTAAACTATCTAATATATTATAATCATGGGCTCGTGGCTAAAATTAAAAACAAACGCTGATAAAGTAAGTTTGTTTTTCTGCAGTAATGCCCTGATTTGCATTTCATGAGTTTGGAGAATCTGCTGTTTAAGCAAAAAAAAATTGGGAATGTGTACACTGAAGCAAAAAGAAGTCATTTTACCAGGGAAAATATGGTTCTTTCAGTGTGATACTGTACATAAGAAATATCATGTGTGTGTGTGCGTGTGTGTGTGTGTGTGTGTGCGTGCATGCATGTTTGTGCGTACGTGTGACAGGTACTGAACTGAACATTGAAACACTGGAGCTTGTGCATTGAAGCGTATGTTATGACTTTTGAACTTGGGTTTGCCAGCTTAGGCACATGTTGCAGCATGTCTGTGGTTGTATAAGTGAAAGCAATATTGCTACAATTTGTAATAATGGTTTACAATCTTCAAGTGGATATAATTTAGAGAAAAAAAATCCCCCCTCGGGTCTGTGTGCATGGAATTTGCATGCGGGTTTCCTCCGGGTATTCTGTTTTCCTCCCACCCTCAAAAGACATGCAGATTATGGTAATTGGGGTTCCAGAATTGCCCGTAGTGTGTGTGTGTGTGTGTGTGTGTGCTCTGTGATGTACCTGCCTTGTGCCCTGTTTCTCCTGGGATGGGCTCCAGCCCCCCCCCCCATGACCCTGTGTACAGGATAAAGCTGTATAGACGATGAGTGAGTGAGTGACATATCTGCATTTGGAGCGTTATATAATCCTGCATGTTTTGCACTCTATACTTTTTACACGGCACAGCATCTTGTGTGATAGGAGCAAAATAATTGCTTAAAGTAAATAAAATAAAAAAGAAAGTTTTTTTAGAAGTGTAACAAAATCTAAAAAAAAAAAAAAAAAAGATTAATCTCAAATTAATGTTTATAAATCACGATACATATAGAATTGCAATACAAATCAAATCGGCGCCTAGGTATCTTGATAATATCATATTGGGACATTCCTGGTGATTCCCATCTCTAATATACAGTATATAAAATAATAAAACCCTCCTTTTTTCTTGGTTTCCCCATGGTTCCCCTCTGTCCCTGCCATTCACAATCTCTCCGGTGATCTCATGATTGAACTGGTAGCTGCACATAGTCTGGCTCAAATAATATAACAAAAACAGTCAGACAGGCTGATAGGCACACAGATACACGTGCTCATGTACTTCCAGATCATTTTCAGCTGCTCATCTGACCTGACACATGACAGAATTGTCTTGCTGCTTTATCTAAAAATGTCTGACAGGCTGCCAGTTCGATTTGATCACAGCCCCTTAGGCCAGTCTGAGTTCTTCGCTCCCTAAAACACTTGCCTGTAAGCTACCATTCCCTGTCTGTCCCTATCCCTGTTCTCCGCAATGTATCCTGATTGTAGCACTTTGTGGTAGCATTAATATGAAAATCATCTGGATAACACTGTTATACAGTAAAGGTAACAATAATTACACTGGTTCATTAATAAACTGTATTCCATCCATCCACCCATCTTCAACCGCTTATCCAAAACAAAGGTCTATATGAGTGCATGTATGTACATGACTGCACCACTATAAATATCCATAATTCATTCTCCTGCTTCGCTCTTTCTGTGTCTCTTTCCTGTTTTTACAGTGCTATGTGTGCAGTCTTCATCTCTGCACTTTTCCAAAGAGCCCAAGTCTCAGGATGCGCTGCATGGTCGCAGCGCCATGCTGCGCTGTGAGGTCAGTGAAGCGGCTGACGTGCGATACTCGTGGCTGCAGGAAGGCCAGGCAGTGCGGGAAACCGAGCGGCGCTTCGTGGAGGACGGGAACCTCAAATTTGCAGCAGTGGATCGCCGTCTTGACGCGGGCAACTTCCAATGTGTGGCCGCAAGCTTGACCTCGGGGGAGGTGGCCACATCCAACAACGCCTCCTTCAACATCAAGTGTAAGTAGATAAGACCTGCCCTGTTTGTTGTAAAATGCCATTGCTGAATTTCCTTCTTCATTTATGTTTAAGGAAATCTTGTTTGCAATCTTATATGAGATAATTTAATATTTTCAAATATTTTTGCACTTTTAAGTGTAAAAGGGAAGGATGGGGAAGAATGAGTCCTACAGTTGGCGGTAGTGCGACTTACTGAAATCCAACCGCCGTTAAACAAAAAGGAAGACGAAGAAAATTCATGGAAGCAGTTATGTGTATTTATGTACCAAGCATACAGGTTCATCCTCAGCAGCGAGTGGCCTCGTTTACAGCATTTTGGAGATGCCCTTATCCAGAGCGACTTACATTTTTATCTCAAGGGCCTTGCTCAAGGGCCCAACAGTGGCAACTTGGTGGTGGTTATGTTTGAACCTGGGACCTTCTGAACTGTAGTCCAATGCCTACAAGAAGTAGGTCGTCAGGACTACATGGACAACATGACCATAGCCTTCAAAAGCAGACATTTCTCCAAGAGACACTACAATCTGAAATATCTGTAACAAAATAAAAAGGGAGGCAAAGCTCCTTTTATGTTTCCAACATTCATTTTCTATGTTCAAATAACCCAGTCATATAACAGATGACTTAAATGGCATTCATCTGTTTGCTGCTCAAAAGCAAGTCCTCACATGCTGAAAGTGACCATTTAGTGGTGGGAACGCCATTTAGCCTAATTTGCATGTCTTTGGACTGTGGGAGGAAACCTGAGTACCCGGAGGAAACCCACCAAGCACAGGGAGAACATGCAAACTCCATGAACGCAGACCCGCGGTGAGAATCGAACCCTCGACCCAGCCTTGGTGCACTATGCTACAATGCTAACCACAAAGCCACTGTGTCACCAGCCATATTAAAAACATTACATAAAAAAAGACTGGTTTGTACTAGATTTGTGTGCAGTGTCGAAGCTTCTCCCTGGCCTAAGGTGCAGATAGGGGATTTAGGGGATTCTGCGACAAATAAGTCAAGATAATCTCTTTCAAACCAGAGGCTTGCTTTTGTACATCTATTCTACACCTACACGAGCACTTCCCTTGTATGATATTACATGTCCTCTCTGAACATTTGAAAAATTGGCTTGATGTACCACCCACCTCCGTTTCTCATTTCTTCGCTTTGTGTAACAGAGTGTCGCGCTTTGTTCTCGAAAAGATGCTTTTGTGTTTGGAGTTACCATGGATGGGAATCTTGCTTGCAGCCATGTAATTATTCGAGTCCGCATGATCAATGCTTTTGCGTTTACACTGGATTTCACATGCTCTTCATTCGCCAAACCATTGTACTTTTTCAAAAGCACTTTCTACTTAGAGGCTTCATCTTGGTTTTTGGTGTAATCAGAAACATCAGATCCCACTTATGTTTCACACGTGACTAAAACCAAAGCTTTCTGTTGCACTCATGTCCTAAATAACAGCCTTGTTTTTTTCATGGACAGACGCCACTCTCTCTCTCTCTCTCTCTCTCTCTCTCTCTCTCTCTTTCATTCCTCCTCCCGTTGGAGAAACCCTGGAGCTTGTGAGAAGTCTGACATTGTTTTACTGCTCTCAGTTCCAAAGAAGAAGAGTCAGAGAAGACGGCTAATGTTTAGCGATGACTTCTAGTAGATGTCTTTAGATCTTAGTCCAGGAACAGTCTGGAAGTTCAAGAAGAGCCAAAGACAATGTTTTTTCATTTCCTACTTTGAATTTCTGTACTGTTTCCTGTGTACTGTACAGTAGGTCTGTGAGGCTTGAAATGCTGGATTCATCATTTACATCAAGTAGGTTTGGGTGATCGTGGGAAGTAATGCACCGTTAAGAGTAAAATGTAGTAGAGGGACCTGAATGTAGTTTCATGCCTTTTTTCGTTCTGTTGCAGTTACACATATAATTTCACAGAACTGCTTTGAAGTCTCCATATAAAAACACATCCTCATGCTAATACAAATAGGTGTGGGACTACGAATACGGTATGTGTGCTTAGGAGATGTTGAAGGGGGTTCCGTCCCAAGACACACACAATAAATTTCTAATCTTGCCCGCCAAATGTACAGTATTTGTGTCTTAAATAAAAAGAAAATTCCTGTGACTTATTTTTCAGTTGGAAAAAAAGAGCTAGTTTATTATTCCAGGACTATAAACTCAACTAGTGACAAAATTTTCAAATGATTGATAAAAGTAATCCTTTGCTTTGTTTTTGCATTGCTTCTTATCAGCTATATAGATTTCCCCCACTTCAATATTAGGTCTTAAGTTTAATCCAGATTTATGGCAGAACATTTAGGGTGCAACACTAGAAAATATAGAAAAAAATAATATGTTGAATACTGTATATTTATTTATATACTGTATAGATATGCATGTAGCCATTACCAGGAGATTTTAAAGCACTTCATGCTTCTGTCTGCATTATGGACCTTTATGCAGATTCCGATTTCCTTTTCCAGGAAACCCTACGTTATTCCCTAAGTCTCCTAGGATAGGTTTCAGGCCCCCCGTGTTCCTGTATACAGGTTAAAGCGGTATAGACGATGAATAAGTGATAAATAAACAGAATCGAATGACTGTAGAATATATAAGTTTCACTTGTTGAATTAAATTACCAAAATAAATCAATAACTTTTCCACAATATTCTAACTTTTAGAGATGCACTGTATGGCACATTTGGGAGAAATTATGGTATTTGTCTAATAAATAAATTTCTTTGGTCAACCCCACTTGGTGCTGTACTATGTAATCTGGGGCACTGCCTTAATAGACTTTAATACCCCAGCCTTAGAAAAAAGTCAGTTGTTCAGAAAGTCAGGAGAAGTTTATTCCATCACCTGGGCGCCAGGACAAAGACACACCATGATGCATGTGTTTTGTAGCTTAAGGGTTAGTGGGTCAATCAAGCTGTGGTCGAAGCTCAAAGGGAACATAGCAGTGTTTGGAATGTGAGACTCCTGTTGCAATGCAGCTATGAAATACTTGGATTTATTAGTTTATGGTTTGGTTATTAACATAAGCCAAAACCTGTTATTGTAAGAAATATGATGACGGCACATGCACTCAGAAGTTGCTGAATTTGAATAACCTATTAGAGGATAAACGTAAATATCTTCCTGATAGTTCTTGAACATAACACATTTGATATGACATTCAATATATTGTATTTACTATTCAGTGTTTCCCACAGCAGCCCTCCAAGAAATCAAGATGGTTGATCTTTGACCTCTCCAAATTCTTAAAGTTAAGAATAAAAAAAAATCGATTTTGGAGAATGACGATTAGAATTTTTAAGAGCCAAAAAAATACACCCCCTCACGTCAGTGCTCCTTTAGTAGCTTTGTCAGACAAATGATATGCAAGTCCATAAGCACAGCGTCAGTTGTTTAAAATGTTTTTCAAATTTACAGTGTCTAACAAGGTTTGTAGGTACAGTAAGCTATCAAGAAACATAATATCCATGTCTGGCTGGCTGGGAACCCTTTTTTCAATCCTCAGGGTGTTGGCCAACATGTGCTCCCTCCAACGCATCCTTTTGAACTGCTGCTTCTGCATTGTACAGTATGGTCAATGTGTTTTCTCCCAGTTACAGTTGGCTGTAGCATCAACCGGGAATCGAACTCACAACCTTCAGACAATAGTGGTGGACAGGTTTGGGTCGCCCCACTCTTGAGCCCCAATGACGTTATTCTTAAATGAATTTAAAAAATAATAGAGATTACATCTCTGCCTTATTTCTACATTCATTCAGTCATTCATCTTCTATACCGCTTTATCCTATGATCAGGGTCGCGGGGGGCCTGGAGCCTATCCCAGG
>JAQQZS010000038.1:7335308-7351397 GCA_030068045.1 Platyallabes tihoni
CCCGTCAGGATGCTCTCTATGGTGCAGGAGTAGAAATTCCTGAGCACCTTGGAGGGCAGTCTAAAGTCTCTCAAGCGCCTGAGGTGGTACAGACGCTGTTGGGCCTTTTTCACCACGGTGTTGATGTGACAGGACCATGACAGGTAGCTCATTCTTTGCATATTTTATGTACTATAGAACTTTAAAGCCCAGGAGCATTCAACGTGGACAGCTCAAGTGTTCACTCTGGATAAACCCCCCCCTTCACCCCAAATCTAGGTCAAACAAACCGAGAAAGAGACTAAACAGAGGCACAATAATAATAATAATGCTTAGAGTTGCTCCACTGCCCTGTGATTTTCCAGCAAATGATGAGGGATGGAGAGGCGATTGCACTCTTCAACAACCTAGTGCATTACTGTGTAATACACGTGCAGTGTTGCTAAAGCCAGACCATAGTTATTCCTCGATAATCTGTTGGGTAAAATTTTGCTCAGGTTCGATATGATTTCATGCATAAATGAAAAAGGGTTAAAACACAAGTTTTTTCTTTTTTCTAGGCACGGTGGCTTCGTGGTTAGCCACTTCTCGTTTCCCGTCTCGGGTTCTGTGTGCATGGAGTTTGCATGTTCTCCCTGTGCTTGGTGGGTTTCCTCCGGGTTTCCACAGTCCAAAGACATACAGATTGGTCTAATTGGCGTGGGTGTGTAAATAAGTGTGTGTTAGTGTGTGTGTGTGTGTGTGTGTGTGTGTGTGTGTGTGTGTGCCCTGCGATGCATTGGCACCCAGTCCTGGGTGTACCCTGTCTTGTGCCCTAAGTCTCCTACCGGATAAAGCGATAAAGATGATAAGTGTGTGTAGAGTGCCTTGCGAAAGTATTGGTACCCCTTGAACTTTCCCACATTTGGTCCCAAATGTAAATGTACTGTAATTGTAGCAAAAGGTCGTTTTGCAAAGTATTGACTCAAGGAGGTTGAATACAAATGCATGCCACGCTTTTCAGATATTTATGTATAAAAAAATATTTTTTTACCATTTAGCATTTTCCTTCCACTTCACAATCATGTGCCTCTTAAAAATCCCCAATAAAATACATTTACGTTTGTGGTTATAACGTGACAAAATGTTGAAAAGTTCAAGGGGTATGAATACTTTTGCAAGGCACTGTTAGTGAGGCCCAGATAACATTTAACATTCCCATGAATTATCTTGAGGGCTGAAAAAATATAGATTTACTGTCTACTGTAGATCCTCTATGTGCGTTCCCAAGGGACTTTATTCTGTATTTTTTGCTTTATTCTTTTTTTTTGTATGTGTGTAGTACTGTACGTTCTGACCTTGCGAAATACTTATCTATTTTGTGTAATACATTTAATCTTTTTGTGTAATACCTTAGGGTTTTTTTCTGACAAGTGTGATACCTTATTTCTCACGTATGATGTGAAAGAAGAAAGAAAAAAAAAGATTATGAGATCTACCAGGCAGATATATAATCATGATAGAGTTTAACTTAGACATTTAACTTCCTGCGTTTAATCCTTCAGTGATCGTTCTTCTGTTTTTGTGGTGTTTTTCCCCCCATTATCTCGGCTCTTTCGCAGCCTCCGAGACTTTGCTTGGGTTGATTGTGACTTGTCTGCGTGCTTCACCTGTCCGTGTTAGACAGATATCTCCTAACTCCTCATAGCCGGATCCATTTACATTTTAGTGTGTGATATGTTTGCTTTCCTGAAACACACTTCTCTCTTACCTCAGGGCTTGACAGCGGCCCGGTGACGCTGAAAGAACCTGCCTCTGTGGAGGAGATCGATGATGCTGAACAAATCACATTACAGTGCCAGATTGATGGACACCCAAGGTGAGCCAGTGGCGTCGGATCCTCTTACTTAATATTTCTCATTCTCTGTCAGTCCGTATTTATTGTGTTTATAATAAGTCTTATAAATAAAACACACTGCAATACTCAACATCATAGTAATACTTACTCTTCCCGCAATAATCCAACTTAAAAAAAAAAAAAAACTTAATTATCTATGACCAAATGCCTTTGACTCTGTTAAAGAATGACAGAAAGTCTTGTTTTTCTGCCCCGGACAGGCCGACCAGTAAATGGTATAAAGATGGAGTATCGCTATCAGTTAAGGAGAGAAGCTTCACTCTGAAAAAACCCGACCCTGGGAATTCAGGCACGTACAGCTGCTGCGCACGCAACGGAGCCGGACAAGTCTGCAGCAACACCAACTTCACCCTCAACATTATAGGTGCGGAAAGATATGTACAACTCTACTGTATAACACTCGGCTCATTTCTTCATGAGGATTATTTCTCCAGACTTCCTAAAGGACTTTTTATTTTTATTTTTATGAGGCATCATTTTCAGTCCAATCCACATAGTGCCCTAATAATCATTCAAGCATAAAAACATCCAACTTAAAGCATGAACGAGAGAGAAACAGGTGCAAATGATCAGGCCGGTGAGGCTGAATGCTGATTGGAACAGACGAGAGGGGAAATGAGGTTGCTACAAGCACTTTTTAAAAATGTATCTTTAGACGCCTCGCAGCCTGCCACTGTAAAAGATTTGTTCCCATTTCTTTAATTTAATCCAAATAATTTCGTTTAATATGAAGAAATGGGGCGTGGCTCAAGCACAATACCTTGTAAAACCTCAGATTACGAGTAACGCGGTTTACGAGTGTTCCTCAAGACGAACAAAGATTTTTAATAAATTTTGACTTGGAAAACGAGCATTGTCTTGGTTTACGAGCACCGAGTGTCATGTATCACGCATGCGCTTCTTGTTTTGACACCGAGCGTCACGTGATCACAACTGAGCCAATGGTTTTTCTCTGTCTTGCGCTGTAATCGTCTCCCCTGCTTGTGTTTGTGTTTGTGTGTGTGTGTGTGTGTGTGTGTGTGTGTGTGTGTGAAGCAGAGAGGGGGTGCTTTACACCCACCCACAAACACACACATTAAAGACGAGAGAGAGAGAGTGTGAACCGGAGTGTGGAACGAATAATTTGAGTTTCCATTATTTCTTATGGGAAAATTTGCTTTGATTTACAAGTGTTTTAGAATACGAGTCTACTTCCGGAACAAATTATGCTCGTAATCCAAAGTTCCACGGTATTACATACAGTTTATTTCTCAGTAAGGTGCCTATGCTGAGTAGTAGTAAATAATAATTCTATTAAAAGTACATCTTTTAGAGCACACTTTTATAACAGTCTTTTATATATTAAAGTAAAAGGTACATGATTTATTATAGAGCATACTGGATATAGTTTATTAATCATTTCAGTAATATAACTAAATTAAATGTTTTTTGGGTTTTTTTTTCGTGAAACTGTTCCATTTTTTCTGCTTTTATATTACATTTCTTATTCCTTGTTTTACTTTTTATTTATTTCTTTATTAAGTTTAAAAAAATATTTTCCTTGTTTGTTTCTTTCACTGTACATTTTCATATTTTGTTCTTTTCTACATTTGATTTTTTTTCCCCTTTATTTTAATTTCTTTGCATAAATATGGCACTTAATAATTATTCGTCTCATGTACTTTACAGCACAGTGAAGTGATTTTTTTCGCATATACTGTACCAGTTCAGAAGCTGGGGTCAGTTCACAGAGTCAGCCAGGTTCCAGTGCCCCTGGAGGAGGGAGGGTTAAGATTCGTGCTCAAGGGCTCAACAGTGGCAGCTTGGCAGTGCTGGGGCTTGAACCGCCCGACCTTCTGATCAGTATCCTAGTAACCCACAGCCTTAACTATTTGAGCCACCACAATATGGAAATGTCTTGACATGAAACCTTTTTACATGAATGCTGTTTCCTACATTCCTCTGCCTATTCTCTAGTATTCACACTCCCTTGAGTGTGACACACATTTAAACCACTAGCTTTTTCCAATCCTCGGCTGTCCCGTATGGGTCAGTCTGTATCCAGCAAAGTGTAGCCCCAGATTCCTCTTCCTGGCTGACAGACATGGAGCCAAATGTGATCCTCTGCTGTTGTAGTGTATCTGCCTCAGGATTTGGCATGTTGTTCGCAGTGACATGCTTTTCTGATCACTATGGTTGTAAAGAGTGATTATCTGATTTACTGCAGGTTTCCAGCTTGAACCAGTTTGGCCATTCCAACATTAGACCTGGTGACCATTAGAAGGTTTTTTTTTGCTTTTCTTTTCTGTCATTCTGTGTTAACTCTAAAGATTGCAACATGAAATTAAAGATCAACCGTTTCATGTGTACTCAAATTCAACTTTACAACAGACCTCGGTTGATGTAACGGTTGCTTGGGTGCAAATGCTCCTGAACTGAACTGATGCTGTTCTTCAATTATTTTTCATTCCGATCAATGAATGGAGGATCCGAGTTTAACATTTGTTTAGGATTGTACTGCGTACAGGACGCTCCATCATACTGTACATTAAGGTTAATCATCATTATAGTCCACACACTCTCCTTTCTGTGACTAAGGTGTGTGTGGGTGTTTATTCTGAGCCTGTCTACCGTCTTGAATGGAAGGGGTGTGTGTGTGTGTGTGTGTCTATTACTCCTCTGTGCTATGACCTGGTTTAGTGAGATGAAGGTGAGCACTGAGGGACTCTTCACGGCTGTCAGCACCCTTTAATAACGCGGCCTATGAGCCGCGTCTGTAAATATTTCAAAGATGAGATGATTCCATCTACCTCTCCCAATCTGTCACACTTTGTCTTCTGTCCCTGCCGATGGTAACATCTGTTCTTATAACTAAATGCCAGCACATACGTGCGCACACACACGCACACTTACACACACACACACGCACACTTACACACACACACACACACACACACACACACACACACACAAACACTCACACACACTCACAATCCTCCATCTGTCTCTGTGTCACAGACAAGTCGATTCCTCGTGTGCTGGTGGCTCCAGAGGATCAGGTGGTGTTCAGGAACGAAGAGGCCGTGTTTCACTGCCAGTTCTCCTCCAAACCTCCAGCTGTTGTAGAGTGGTTCCACGAGTCAGAGTCTGCAGTCGGCAAGCCGCGGTCAGTCCGAGTCCCGCGCTGTCCCGTCCTCTTCTCCTCTCTTTGTACTTTTTCTTTTCTTATCTGTTTTCCTTTTTTTTTAATTCAACCTTTTAATGTTTTAATATTCCTTTCCTTTTTGTCCTTTCATTTTACTTTCTTGTTTTTCCTCCTATTTTTTTCTTTTTGTTTTTCTTTTTTTCCTGTTCCTCTTTGTTTTTTTCGTTTTTCTTTTATCAACTCTGCGATTTTTTCTTTTCTTTTTTTGTTTAATTTCTTTCTCATATTTATTTTCTTTCATCTTTCATTTTTGTTTGTCCTTTGTCACATTTTCATTCTTTCTTTTAAACTGTGTCTTTTTTTTTGCTTTTTTATTTTCTTACTCCATTTCTGTACTTTTTTTCTTTTTTATTAATTTTCCTTTGTCACATTTAATTTTCACATTTTCTCATTTCCTTTTCTTTGTCTTTTTGTTTTCTTTTCATTATTTTCTTTTATATTTTTCTCTCTTATTCAAAAGTTCAATTTATGTTTCTAATTCCTTGTGTTTTCGTTTCTTTTTCGGCTTTTTCGTTTTCTTTTCAATCAGACATTTCCTTCGGGATCAATAAAAGATCTATCTATCTATCTATCTGTTTATCTATCTGTTATATCTCTGTTATATATTATATCTGCTATATCTGTTATATATTGTTTTTTCCATTCATATTAATCTTTTTTTCCCTTAGTTTTTATTCTGATTCCTTTGTTTTTTTTTTTTACCTGTTGAGACTTTTTATTCTTTTTACTTTTTCTTTTTTCATTCTTTTCTTACTTCAACATTTCTGTTCCATATTCTCTCTCTTTATTGTCTCTTTGCCTCCTTCTTATTTCCTTAAATTCATTTGATGTAATTTTTTTCTCCATTTTTTTGGAGCTGAAGCACTGCTCCTATAGAAGTCTGGGTGTATTTTTAATTTTTTTTTTCACTCATAAAAATGCTTTTATTCGTGGAGCAGCGCAGAGTTCCTGTCTGTTTCCTCTCATGCTGTTTCAAAGAGCCAGCACAGGGCAGCTCAGAGGAACTGCATTATACTAATTACGTGCAGCTTTTTCTGTTGCTGTTGGCGCTCGAGCTGCGTGTTTCTGCACAGGGGTCACAAAGATGACTTACAACCCAGAGATTTAGTTTAATCAGTAAAGGTGTTACTGCTGAGATAAAACAGAAGAACACAAAGAGACTCTTTTTCTTTCATGCTTCTTTCTCTTTTATCTGTCTGAAAGCTTGCATTGAAGATGTAGATGCGTGATTCTGTGATTTTTAACTCTTCCACTTCTGTGTGTTTGTGTTTCAGGGTTTCAGTGTATGATAATGGCACTCTGCGCATTGCTCAGGTGAAACCTCGGAACACAGGCCGCTATACTTGTGTGGCTCATTATGGAGCTGATAAGCAGGTGCAGGTAGAAGCCACTCTGCACATCGCAGGTAAGAGTTAACATTTTACTAGGGCTGTCAATATTAACGCATTTTAACGTTTAACATATTAACGTTAATGCCTTTGATTAATCTAGCTACTTTAACACATTACTATTTTTACGCAAATTAACTATATGACCAAGTTTGTCCCTAATGGCTTCCCATAATCGCAGCGCGGGTTATTACCCGCCTGTGTGAGATACGGTAATAGCACGTTTAGCACGGATAATAAGAGGATTATTCACCAGGTGTGCTGAACGGCAAGGTGCTTTATAAGTAGCTTCTAGATGGAAGTTTGGATAAAATCAAAGTTGTGTGCTTGAGCTACCTTCAAGGGAAACTTTTTTACAAGAATGCATTATGTGTAATATATGGGAGTGGTGCCTCGGGCGGCTAAGGCTCTAGAGGGTTGATTTTTGGATCTGAGGATCCGGGTTCGAGCTCCACCCCTTGGTGGGTTGCCACACCCCATACTACCCAGTCACTGTGTTCAGGGCTGGCCCCATTCGAGAGGTTTTAATTCAACATATAGTAAATGTTAATGTTTGAGATATTATAAAACTGCATAATCTGTTTCCTCTAACCATCTAATACATAAGTTTGTTGTGTATTTCTTTATTCAATCATTGCACATTTATAATACAAGTAAATTTAAGTATTTTAAAATTGTGATTAATCGTGATTAATCACTGACTCTGATTGCGATTAACTAGACAAAAAATTATAATCGATTGACAACACTACATTTTATACACATACTCTTCTTCATCTTTAATATAATGGGGTAAAACACCAATAAATAAGTAAAACTTTTATTTTGACTGATGGTACTGTAACCAGTGTAGTAAGGTGTAAAGTATCTAACGATGAAAACTGCAAAGCACTTTTGTAAGTCGTCTGGATAATAACGTCTGCCAAATGCCTATTTGTAAATGTAATTAGCTCAGCTTTTCACTCACACCTTTACTGACACTCCATTAACAACTGCCAGTCTTCATCATTTTGATATAATAATAGCTTCTTTGACATTTGAGCTTCAGTCCTCTCTCTGTGTCTAACCTCACCCAGTGTTACTGAGTCTCTCAGGTGTCGCTGCACTCCTTAAATTTTCCCAAATGTGTGAATCTCGAATGCAGAAATTCAGAGAATCCAGGACTGTCTGTGGCTATATTAAGCCTTTAGGTGGTTATTTGAGTGTGTAAAGCCTGGGTTTATCTGTTGTGGGTGTGGCTGTTTTTATATCCTGACTCCTGTGAGCATGAGTGCTTCTCAATTGTAGTCTTACTATAATGCAGAGGTTTCTTCAACTAGGGTTGAGCTATATAACACAAATATGACTGTGTGACCCCATATGTACAGTAAGATGATGTAGAGGTTTTCTAGAAGACGTGTAACTAGAAAGAGTTGCATTTAAATAAAAGCTGTTTTATTGTCTACAGAATGAAATCATTAGACTATAAAAGAATAAAACAGAACAGAAAATCTGCAGAAATATGCTCAATATTACAATATGAAAAATTCAGTGCATAGTCATAACTGATGGGTCAGCTATCTGGCCAGCAGGAATGATAAAATAATGTAGGGGTCCTTTGACATTTCATCGACCGCCCTCCCCCCGTGAACATAATGCAGCTATTCAAATATTAAGCCTAAATATATATTGGATATTTTTTTTGAAATGTCCATCATCCACTTTGTCATGAATTTTGGAGTATGCATATTCAAGACTCAATAATATCTGTAACTCTGTGAATGACTGATTTGTCATTACCACAAAATTTGATTATGCTTCATTCATGAACCCTATTTTGAGAACTGTTGAAATAATAAAGTGATAATTTCTACTTTGACAAAATTTTATTGTGTAGAAATGTACAAATAAATGATTCATTATTAATCGATTAATGGTTAAGATTTAAACGATTAAAAATGTATTACCCGAAAATTTTTGTGTTGCACAATATTTTTCCTCAGCTCACATATCTATTAACTTGTAACTTTGGACGCTATGTTCTTAGCTGCCTGGTTTATTTTTTTTTATTCTGTCCAGTTAAACTATTTGTGCTTTATTAATTTTTCTCTCATAAATAATTTGTTAAGATTGTACTGCTAGAACTGTTTAAATAAAACATAAACTGCAGTTTTTTTTTTTTTTTTTTTTTTTGAGGAAATCTCAGATCTTCTTTTAAGGCTTAGCCACACACACACGCACCCACACTTCAGGGCAATGACGAGCGGTGAGTACATGATTATAGAAGACCACAATTATTCTACATGATCTCTAAAGCTGCAGGAACTGACAGAGTTCAACTGCAGCTAGTCCCTTGTTAATCTCCCTTTGGGTAGTTCTGGATTATTCTATACCAGAGTAAATTGTTTAAGGTTCTGCTGGACTGTCAATGGAACTGCAAAATGACCTATACAGTAGCTGAATTACTTTAACATGCGGATACATGATTTCAGAATGTAGTGAGTTTTGTTTCAGCTATATGTATGTATGTGAAGTATATAGAATTAAATTCTCCCAATATTTCCTTCTTCTTCCTGTTGCAGAGATTGAAGATATGGGTGGCAAGCTGTATAAGTTCTTCTCTACAAACAATGTGGAACGGATAACATGTAGCCCTCCACGTGGTCACCCCGAGCCTGTGGTTTGGTGGGAGAAGGATGGAGCCCGAGTGCCCTCTGAAGGCCGCGTGTACCAACAGGATACAGACCTGGTCTTTAATCTGACTATGGCCGGAGACTCGGGAACATACACATGCATGGCACGGAATAAGGCGGGTCAGAGGAAGCTGGAAGTCAGCATCAGTGTGGTTGGTGAGTATGGACTAATGAAATGTCTGTATAACTCAAATTGTGCTTTTTAAAAGAAATATTACTAACTGAAATTATTACCAAGAACTGACCTTTCATTTTCCATTAAACATGTGAAGTGACTTTGTTAAGAGGACTCATCTTTCTATAACCCCAGGTCTCCCAGAGTGGGTCAGTAAACCCCAGGACACTGAGATGGAGGAGGGGCAGCCTGGATACCTACACTGCTATGTCCAGTTCACGCCTCCTGCCCAGGTCATCTGGTACCGTGGCTTGAAGGAGATCAGTGAGGAGGTCAGACCCGTATTCGGAGAAAGTTTCATTATTCAGGTTTAATTCTAGAATCAAAATCATTTTACATGTATCCATTGATCCTGTTATAAACTGTAATAAATATATTATTTAATTAATTCAGTTTAAATAAAAGTTACCCCTCACTTGGAATTTTACATTTGCTTCCTGGCATCATGCAATTTTTAAAAATCCCATAGTTTACCGAATATTTATCTATACAGCTAGAAAAATGAACAGAACACATAGTCCCGGTTTGACCCCCGGCATATATACAGTACAGTCTCTAACTTACCAACGAGTTTCATTCCGGGAGCACGTTCGTAAGTCGGATTTGTTCTTAAGTCCGATAAAGTGAATCTTATACTCCTTAGAAACAAATATACAATGTGAAGCATACCGATCCACTAGACTAAATCTCTGTACTCTCATGACACTGCATCATGTGGTGACCATCGTGCTCCCGGACTGATTCACTGAAACTAGCCGAATCATTTGTCCCGCACCTCCAGACGCACACACATACAATACACCAGAATCTGGACGTTTTATACATTCACTTACACACTGAAAATATTATATATAATCATAAATGTTGGTGGTGGTACGGTGTAGTGGTTAGCAGTGTCGTCTTGCACCTCCAGGGTCTGGGTTCGATTCCCGGCCAAGTTCGATTCCCATCTCTGTGTGCATGGAGTTTGCATGTTCTCCCCGTGCTTGGTGGGTTTCCTCTGGGTACTCCAGTTTCCTCCCACAGTCTGAAGACCTGCAGAATAGGCTAATTGGTGTACCCAAATTGCTCATAGTGTGTGTGTGTGTGTGCCCTACGATGGATTGGCACCCTGTCCAGGGTGTAACTTCAGCATACCTCATGGTATAGACGATGAGTGAGTGATTAAATATTGGTATCTGTTGCACTGCAGTGTCTATTTTTTGTACAATACACGTGAGTTAATTTCATGATTTGTTCGCATCTATGAATGTTCAAAGAACCATAGTCCATTCTTATCTGCGGAAATTCGTAACTTGAATGTTCATAGATTTGGGCCTGATAGACCTGTATATATATACTGTACCTTAAGTCATTTTCTAAACCGCTTAATCCTAGAACCGCTTTGAACCTATCCCAGGAAACTTAGGGCACAAGGCAGGGTACACCCTGGACAGGATGCCAAGCCATCACAGGGCACACACACACACACACACACACACATATATGGGCAGTTTGGAAGCACCACTTACCCTAATCTGCATATCTTGGGAGGAAACCGGAGTACCCGGAGCAAACCCACCAAGCATGGGGAGAACATGCAAACCAATAAGCCACCATATACACACGATGGGTTTTCAAGTCAAACCGGGACTAGTTGAAAAAAGACAAGTAAGCAGTGTAGTTGTAATATGTTAGGAGCTCAGCTGTCTTAGTGCAGCATAAGATCTTTATTATTAGTAGAGAGAGTATTTAGGGAGTTATTATTTCTCCAGTTAAGATCAATTAGTAAGACAGTGGTTTGATCAGCAGACACAAATGCGGTTTTGTGGCAGGCAGAAGCATTGGAGAAGAACAAAGTAGTGTGTAAATGTGTCTGTGTGATTTCTTGCAGCTGCCTTGCATCGTATTCAGGGTGTATATACCACCACAAACCCTAGTATTCTGGGATATACTCTAGCTCCACCATAAACCTGCTCAGAATAAAGCAGTCGCTGAGGATAAACTGAATAATTATTTGAAGTAACATCATTTTTGTCTCTGTCTGCAGAAATCTCAGTATAAATTGTTTCCTAATGGAACTTTGAGGATAAACAATGTTGACGTGTATGATGGACAGAACTACAAGTGTGTTTGCCAGACTGCAGGTGGTGTCCTAATCGGCGAGGCCAAGGTCCACATCCTCGGTGAGTGAGTGTGTGTGCATATGTCTTATCTTCACTCTTTCTATATACCATGGTTTATCTTTTGTGTTGTTGAGATGGTGGCACTCTGAGGCCACAGATCTGTCTGATAAATCCATTACACACCACATTATCCTCCATCTCCATCACCTTGCCTAGTTGGAGGCCTCACCTTGTTGTCATACTTGCTGAGTGGTCCAGATCTTTATCTGGCTTGTGTAAATTTTATATCCAGTGAGTCACTCACACAGCCACTGAGTGTACACTACATGACATTGTGTCATGAAACCTTAATGCAGCATGTTCTTCTATCTAGCAATTAACCAAATGCTAATATTGTGCCATTAATCACAATTAAGACATCAAAGTCACATCAAGAGAAAGATCAAAGTGCAGCATAGGCACAAATACAGCCATAACATTACAGCACAAAACATTATGCACAGTATTTTGTAGGATCCTCTTGTGCCACCTGGATGGCTCTGGCCTCTTGGGGCACAAAAAATCTGGGGGTGCGCTGTGGTGTCTGGCACCAGGACGTCCAGGGTGTACCATGTCTTGTGCCCTAAGTCTCCTGTATACAGGATAAAGCGGTACAGACAGTGAGAGTGAGTGAGGTTTCTTATGTACAATGTGTGTGATGTTCTGCATTTGTGTGTGTGTGTGTGTGTGTGTGTTCTCCAGAGAAGCTTAAGTTCACTCCCGCTCCTCAGTCCCCTCAGTGTCTCCAGCTGGATAAAGAGGCCAATGTTCCTTGCTCTGCTACAGGCAGAGAGACACCCACAATACACTGGACCAAAGCTGGTAAGAGAGACACGGCTGGTGTTTGCAGTGTGCACAGAAACAAGGCAGAAGATTTGTGTTTATAAAAAGGATGTTTTGACTGCTGTGCTCCTGCACGATCTAATACATGTCTAACCCAAGCTGTTTCCTGAAAATGAGATCTAGTTCAATCCTCTTGCCTACTCTCTCTGTCTCGTTTCTGTAGATGGTGGTGCCATTCCTGCTCACGTGAAGCAAACCAATGGGACGCTACAGTTTGAGAAAGTGACACGGAGTGATGCGGGGAATTACACTTGTGTAGCCAGTAACCATCTACAAGGAGAAATCAGAGCCTACGTCTCGCTCACTGTAGGAGGTGAGATGAAGTGTGAATTTCTGTGCATAATCATTCCTAATAAAAAAAAAAAAAAGCAGTAGTTCAAAATCAAGGCAGATAAAATACAAGGAGAAAATGACAAATTCAACGCACGTAATACCAACGCCTCAGTTGTCTCAGCCTAAGAAGCATTTTTGGCATGAGACGGAACGAACTGAGCCGAACCAACCGCCAGCTAAGGTTACATGTTTATTAATTTTTTATTTAATTTAAAGATTTAGTGAAGACATAACCCCATGGGTCCCAAGAATGTTAGCAAGCACAGTAGCAAGAAGAAAACGGAGACATTTTTAGTTTGGCTTTTAAAAGCAGACGGTGCCAAGAGGCGTCATAAATTAAGGTTATCTCACCTACGCAGAGACAGCGGGATTTCGCGCGGTGGCCATAAGCACGGTTTATCGTGATTCACCACCGGTTTTGGTGTTGTGATCTTTCTGCGCAAAAGAATTAAAACGTAACATTTTTTGGTGATCCTCGTGGAAGCTCGCGGATTCTGCGGAACCTCGCGGAACATCGAGCGATCACACGCGGTGGCTTGCGACACCTAACATTGCGTCTCACTCCGAGTCAAAACACATAGGGATAGGAGTATAAGTGAGGTTTAATGTCTATTTATAAAAATGTTTTGATTGTTTTTGGAAATTTGTAATATTGCTCATATCTTTGGGCCGCTGGAACGTATTATCTGCATTTACCTTATTTCCTATGGGAGAAGCGTGTTTGGCAATACAAACTTTCACCTTAAGAGCGGAATAAGTTCATATGCCGAGATACCGCTGTAATAATTAAGGTTTCACAGACAAACACTGTCGAAGATCTGTAAAGAAGGCCAGTCCGAGGTTAAGAATACACAAAGCAAAATAGAGATAAATTTAATACCATAATAAGAACAATAAACAGTTTACTGTATCTTATTTTACCAAGGTTTCGTCTAGAAACCACGGTGGTCCAAAAATCTTATTATCATTATTAAAACTTAAAATTAGAACAGTCATTATAATATTTCTAAATGGGATGTAATGCAGAATTTTATTCCACTTACTTTTAAAGACTTTTCCTTCTGTTTCTTAAAATCTTTTTTTTCCCGATTCTCTCTGACAGTTTTTCCAGTTATTTTCCCCCCGTTCTCTGGCAGGTTCTTTTGCCGAATGTTTATTTCATTTCTGAATTATCGTCAGTACTGGGTCTACCTAAAGGCTTTTTATAGCATTTCCAGCTTTGTGAAAAATGAACATGTTCTGTTTTTAGATCTTGTGATCTACGCCGTTTTTCCAGTTTCACTCAATCTCACTGCAGTTAACAGAAAGAAATTTCATGCGTTGAATCAAACTTGATTAAACTCCTTAATAAAGCCATACTATTTTGTCTGAGTTTTATTTTTAGTAGATAAAATGTACAATAGGTGTGTTGGAACAAAGAGGGATGTGAACTTTACTCGAATGTGTAAAACCAGTACTGAACACTCGAGTGTCTGCTAGTGCGGACGTGCGGTGACTTGAGCTGGTGTGACAAAAATGCTCCTTGTGCCATTTTCATTGTGTATATTGGAGCACGCTGGAGCTCAGGGTTTTAAACTGCTTGTCTGGTAACAAGCCAAGCTAAGAATAATATAATACAGCACTCGCCCCATTTCAGCTCCTCCACCACATTGCTCACTAATCATTCTCAGCTTCACAGAGTAATCCATATGTTCATATTGTGCCATTGTGTCTCAGTGCACACAGAGTTTAAGGTGGAACCGGAGTACACTACAGTATATCAGGGTCACACGGCCACCCTGCACTGCCAGGCTACAGGAGACCCGCAGCCCTACATCCAGTGGATCGTCAAGGACAAAGCTCTGTCTGTCGGCACCAGCAGGTCTGTCCGCTTCACTTGATGGATTTATTTATTTATTTCCTCTTCGTTGATCATTTCATGCCATGTTCCCAATGTCAGATACTGTCATCTTTGTTCTAAATCGTTGGCAGATTGAAAGTTTGACCCAACTCACTTACACTACTAGCTATTTTTTTTTTTTTTTTAGATTTTTGTCTTTTTCTTTCTCAGATTTCAAGAGATGCCCAATGGTTCTCTTATGATCAGCGATGTCACCACCACTGACACAGGAATGTACACCTGCATTGCTGGCAACAGCTGTGGCATCCGACATCGAGTTGCACAGCTCTACGTCGTAGGTAAAAATCCACCATGGTGCCTCGACCAGGTCAATAAATCCTAAAGTGGCTCCTGCATATGATGGATACCTCATTTAACAGCCTTCTCTCCAAAATTCTAAATACAACATGCCTGTATTGCTCATTACTTCACATTTTCCATCAATTAACTGTAGAAAGCATTGACATGAAGGAGTTACCATGGTATAATAGAGCACAATACTGTATATTATACATGGATCACAACCAGCATTAACCTTTTCATCTATTTGATCTACACTAGCGCATCCATTGGATCGGACTACACTGGCCAGCCTTCGCTCACCATGTGCATCAGTGAGCCCTGGCCACCCATGACCCTGTCGCCAGTTCACCGGTTTTCCTTCCTTGGAGCACTTTTGTTATGTCCTGACCACTACAGACCAGAAACATCCCACATGGACTGTAGTTTTGGACTTGCTCTGACCCAGTTGTCTAGCCTTAAACCCGTCTGATTGCCCATTTGTTTTCTGCTTCCAACACATCAACTTCAGGGACAAAATGTTCACTTGCTAACTAATACATTCTACCCACTTCCAGCCGCCATCGTAAGGAGATATTTTAACTGTAGCTACTGAGAGGAAGGCAAAATTGTAATGGATAGACACCTGAGTCAGAGCAACTCCAAAACTGCAGCTGTGGTGGGATGTTCCTGATCTCCAGTGGTCACGACATAACAAAAGGTGAATTTGCGACAGGGTCAAGAGTGGCCAAGGGACAACTTTCACATGTCACACACTATATAGGGCTGATGTCTAAATGTGCAAGTGTGTATGAGCTATGCAGCAAAATCTTGTGTGAGGGCCACGCGACTCTCAGGCATCCTAATGGCAGCAGATTCCAACCTGTCTGCCAATTTTCATGATCCTTTGAGCATGTAAAGACACCAAAAAAGCCCAAAAGTGTAAAAAAAAAAAAAAAATTATCCTTAGAAAACACCCTATAATGCTTGGGCCCTAAACGCTGTAAGGTCATCTTGTCAATGGAGTGTTGTGATGAAGCATCTGCCACACAAGTCCCTGTGAACAGGAAATGAAATAGTAGCTCAGTGGTTAAGGCATTGGACAATAGTTTGGAAGGTCCCAGGTTCAAACCCCACCAAGTTGTCACAGTTGGGCCCTCAAGCAAGGCCCTCAACACTCAGATGTACAATAAGATAAAATGTAAGTTTCTCTGCCAAATGCTATAATGTAAATAACAAATATACTCAGCAAAAAAAAGAAACGTCCTCTGACTTTCAACTGTTTTTACTTTCAGTAAACTTAATGTGTAAATATT
>JAQQZS010000038.1:7365415-7377511 GCA_030068045.1 Platyallabes tihoni
TGTCTTTATAGTTCTTGCTTTGTGCACTGGGGAATAGAAAAGGGCCTTCCCCAAACTGTTTCCACATATAAAGTTGGAAGCATATAAATGTCCAAGATGTCTCGGTATGCTAGAGCATCAAGATTGCCCTTCACTGTGGATCAGGGGCCTGACTGAAACAATTCAATTCAATAATTAACAGGTTTGGCCAAATACTTTTGTTCATATAGTGTATCTATGTAAGTCAAAATATGACCAATATTCTCATCCATTTTTTTAAATCCCAAAGTTAAATTGCCCAGAATGACCCGTGTCCACTCTCGAGTGTATTTACTTCCCGAGGCGTCCGAGGCGCTCCACAGTAATAATTGATGACCGCCTGAGCATGGACAACCTCCCTCCTCCTCTTCACGATGACGTCGGTGCGAGCGCAACCATTTCGGTATTTATTCAAATGAGATTACCGTTTGGTCCAATCGCCTTTCGAGCACTTCTCGCAGAAGCCAATCGGAGCGCGTCACTATGACTCACCAAATATGGAGCGACAACTCCTTATAAGGAAACATTGTATCTCTTTATATGGAGGAAAGTAGATCCGTGCGGATGGATCCTGTTTCTGTTGCGCGAATTATTTACAAAATACACCGCGCATATTTCACCGTGTTGCCTCGGTAGTGGCTCGGGGACGGGGCTGTAGAGAACGATCGCGACCGCTGCGTTTTTCCCCAGGTCGGTGTAGATGTTTTCTGTGTTTATAGTACGGACTAATTGACGTGGCGGATTGCTTGCGACGGCGCTGTGCGGTGGTTTCCTTTTAGAGAGAGCAGCACGGGGTTTGGGAAAACGGGGAGGTGATGTGAGCTTGAAGCCGGTGTGAAGGATCTCGGGTCCAGCAGCGGTAAACCTTAAGGGGGAAAAAAAAAAACAGTGGGGAGAAGTTTGCAGTGCAGATCTGTGCGTTTGTTTTACTTTCATTTCGGTTTGTTTTATGTGCCTGTTATAATATTTACTGCGCACGCCACGAACACGGACGGCTGCTCGGCGTTTAGGCGTTCCGCGTTTTCTCATGAATAGGATGTTATCCAGCCCGGCTGGGTCGGCACTGAGCGGAAACGGATCAGCGGGCGCGGGTGGTGCGGCTCACGGCTCTGTGGTGCTCGGCGGCGGGCTGCGCACGGGGCTCGCTCGGGGCGGACAGGTAGTGAATACCGGAGCTCCTTTCCCTGGTGCTGCAGGACGCCTGGGGGAAAACGCGGGGATGCTGGGAGGCAGCGGGCCTGGGATCTCTTCCAGAGCGGGTGTCCGACCCGGGAACGGCAGCGGGCTGAGCGCACTTCAGGCCGCCACTCAGCCGGGAATGGTGGGAGGACTCGGTGTGATACCCGCCAGATTTGACCGGGACAAAGAAGTCGGCGTGCCGCAGGTATGCAGCGCATCGGACGCGGATTCCGAATCAGGAGACGATGACGAACCGACCGGGTCTTCGGGAAGCAGCAGGCGGGGAGTGAAGCGGGAGAGAGCCGAGATGGAAGGCGCTGGAATCGGCCAGGAGGCCGGAGCTCCACCCGGGGGATACGGGGTGCTGAGCGGCGGAGTCGCCGGGGCAAAGCCGGGCAAGAAAACACGCGGGAGAGTCAAGATTAAGATGGAGTTCATAGACAACAAGTTGCGGCGGTATACAACTTTCAGCAAGAGGAAGACTGGCATCATGAAGAAGGTGAGCTCACACACACACACACACACACACACACGAGCAGATGTAGTTCATGATTTAATACCCATCTACAAGATTATTTCAAATATCTTTGGATGGTGGAAAAATTCTAAGCATTTATTTTTTCAGTCCATGATCCGAGCTGTGATGTAGGTAGGTGTGTGTGTGTGTGTGTCTACTTGAAGTTTTGGGCCACATGTGGTGTTCTCAGTCTGTATAACCTTTAAGTGATGTGTAAACTAACTCAGAGTGACTTATGGGATGGGAGCAGGACTTTAAACTCAACATGAACTTATTTCAATCTTTGTTTATCTCTAACTTTCTCCCCATCTCTCTCACTCACACGCGTGCACACACACACACACACACACACATCTGTCTCTGTCTCTCTGTCTCTGTGTAATGGAGATGACACTGTTGCATGTCCTCTTCTGTGGCAAATGGTGGCTGGGAATTACAGCAGACCCCACTGGCTGTGAGCTTTAAATAGAACAGAGCAACTGACATTCTCTATTTCTGACCACCACCACCACCACCCTTCTTACACACTTGCAGAGATTGGCCTACATGAAGAGTTCTCTTCATCAATGAAGCTCAACCTGGATATTTTTGGATGCAAGTTGCACGTGCCTGCTATAACATTGTGTCCTGGCATTGCCGTGACCGAATGTTCAGCCTCTAAGAGGGCTAAAATTATGTCGAACAAGGTGTATTTATGAACGTTAAGAATCGAGAGAAACTGCACTGAAAGTGAAGGTGGTTGAGTGCTTCATTCCTGTGCGTTGAGAAAGTCCACACATCTGCTTTCTGTCCTTCAGGTGAGGTTTTATACTGACATTAATCTGAACTCCTGCTTCTTCTTATTTATTACGTAGTTTAATAAAAGCCAATTCCTGCTTCATATCCTTTTCTGTTTCAAGCAGCGAGCATGAGAATATCTCTTAAAAACTGGTACATAAAAATAAAAAAAAAAAATTTTTTTTTTTTTTACTCTTTCTTTTAAAGACCAAAAATTATCAGGCCTTGTTGTTGTTGTCAGCAAACTCCTTCCCAGTGTTGCTACTTGGACTATCTGCCATGGTTGCACCTCATTTGCCTTGTTGGCAGGAATCCCAGTCGGGGCAGTCCTGGAAAGCACAGGAAGTTGGTTAGGGTAATGCATCTCGCTCTTTCCTTCCATTTTTCACCTCTTTAGTATGTTCATGTTGATTCAGGGATACTGAAATTGCCTTAGGTTTGTAGTAGCAATATGAATTGCACTTGAGTCCTGCATCCTTAAACTTATTGTTTAGCTTAACTTGACTAACGTGCCATCCAAATGGAGATTCCGATGTGTTTATAGGTTTATAGGTATCAAGCAAATTTGTTTGTAATTATACAGTGGAAAGATCTTTGACAGAATTCAAGGCCAATCCACATCTCACAGCGACACCGCCTACCACCTGTCCCAAGGCATCTATATGTTGTGAAGCAACTTTAGCTTCCCTCCCCCTTTGTGCATGTTTTACTGTAGCCCCACTGACCTGTAGAAGGTCATCACCTGCCCTTGTTCCTCTGGTCAGCTGTCCAAATGGGTGTATGATGTCATTGCTGAAGGCTCCTGTAATGCGGAGCAGTTCTCCAACAGCCCAACTGTGTGTGTGCGCGACCACCTGCTGGATTGTTCCTGCATTTTCGTCTCACACCGACAGCCAGCCGGAGACTTGGCCATCACAGGCTTTCTATCTCTGAGTATTTTTCCTCACTGCCTGGTTGTAATTGAAGATGTAATGCGTATTGCATTTCTGATTGTCCCCTCAGGGGTCAATCAGGACGACTTCAACACACCCCAAGCACAATCACGGTCTAGTGTGAAGTAGTGACATAATCAGGATATGCTGTATTTTCAGTACTAAGGGACAGATGTGCTTTCCAAAGTGAGCCTCTGCAAGCTGACCTTTGTTCAGCACACAGATCTACGCGTGTGTAAAAGTAGAGCACACTGATATGTAGTGACGCTACTGCGATCAACTGGCTCTGTCTGCAGTTTAGTCTTCCTGTGTGGACTTAACACCTGTCGAATCGTTCAGCTAAAAAAAAAAGTCAAGATGGTGTATGAAGGTTTTTTTTTTTTTTTGGGATTGAAGAGCAGGTTTGATTAGGTGCCAAGTTTATCGAGTTCTCAGCGCCGTCGTATTTTGCTTTCAAAACCAGCAATGTTGCGACAGGTTGGGACATGGCGTACCCAGTCCGAGGCTAGGATGTGCCTCAGTGTTCTGTGGATGGATTTACAGAAGAGCTGTGTGACACAACCTTATTTTTGATGATATCCATGGTTTATTCCCTACCCATTCACTTCTGGAATTCACAAACGGTTTCTTAAATTTTCTCTAAGAGGAGAGCAAAATTAACAAGTGTTTGAGAGCACTTACAAGGAATGAACGGACGTTTTAAAATTGAGAAACATAAAAATGCCTCATATAATCAAATTTAGATTATTGTACATTTTGAGAGGATTTATAATGATTGGATCAGTTTATTTCAGGACTAAAGAGATACGGTTAGTCAACTGATTCCAATCAAGACAATAAAAACCTCTAAAAGGCTTTCGTGTTCCTGTTAGAGCGCGTGTTTTTAAAGAACGCTCAGATCTACTTGATGAGACGGGTGATTGATTGACTGCCATGAGGGCTCTGCAATACGTAGTTTTGAAAACCGCTGCCCTCTTCAAAAAACTGAACTTTATAAAACTTTAAAGTGACCGAGGTTATGTGTTCACTCCATGTGCCATCAAACCACTTTATTATTTTTATTTCTTTAACCCGTGGAAGAGACTGCATTCACAGCTTTTACAGCATCACAGATCTTTTGCCATTGCTGCTATTTTGAATAACCCGTAATGCTCTGAAAGATCATGTTTATTTTAAAGTACTTTTCTTCTGATGCATCTCTCCAATTCTTGTTCCCAATCTGCACACTGCACAACATGCACCTGCCATTATACGATGTTTAGGGGGTACTAATCCTACACGCCTCCAATGTAAGCTCAAGTGTGATTCATCCTGCAGCTCACCTGGATAAGAGCAGGTTGGGATGGTTTAAAACATTTGGTGCATCTGGTTTAGATTTTTCTGTGAAATAAGAGAAATAAAAGAAATTTGACCCGTAGCCAAATGTAGGCACGAGGCATATTTTCATTAGTGGCACCTCTGAAGGAGTAAGCTAAATTGGGCAGCAGGTGAACAATTGGTTCCCTGGAAGTTAGTTCTCTTAATGTGTTGGAAAATGGACAGGGGTAAGGATCCAAGTGACTTTGACACAATCCAAAATAGTTACGCGATAGTTAGGGTCAGAGTCTTGTTACCCAAACAATCAGTCTCCGAAATATCACATGTGTTTCATCCAAATGTGAGCGTTTGAATTTGGCGTATTTGCTGTCTCGCAGCATCTTTGATAGCAGACGTCCATTTAACTGGCTATCAAATGATGCTGTTTCACGTTTCTTAAAAGAAGCACATGATCACCTTCACCCTCCCTGGTTGGTAGCTCGACTAAAAAAAATTGCATGCTGTGCACCTCTAGTTGGTAAAGTGGTCCAAAAAAGGACAACCGTTGACCAGGTCATGGGCACTCAAGCCTTATTTCATGTAGCATATAGATGAGTTACTGTAGCATGATTTTGTCAGGAGATTGACAGTGTGGTACAGCTTGCCGCTTATGGGGTTGTGTAGACACAGAGCTGTCGGAGGCCGAATGCTGATCCCTGCCTACTGCTGAGAATAGGTTAAAAAGAAAGTGGGCTCATGAGCATCAGGACTGGAACGATAAGTATTGGGCCAAGGTGACCCAGTCTGATGAATCACCTTTTACTCTGGGAATAATGCAAGCCAGTGGAGGCAATGTGATGCTTGGACACCTTGGGATTCATGCAAAGGTTCCTTCGACACCCATCACTCTCTTAAACGTTGGGTGATTTTGCATTGACGCTAAAATTCCACTAATGATCCGAACGATGATGACCCTATTGGAATAAAAATATCATGGAATCCTGGTGTCCCAGTCTTAGGCTGAGAAACGAGCACTGACTACTAAGAGGATAGCGTAGAAGATGGGATTTTGTGGAAAATCTGGGAAGCCTCACCTAACTTCACAGTTTGTATTTGGGTGGGTTAGCTGGATTCAGCAGATTAAATGCTTCAAAGCTGACAGATCAGAGTTTAATTTCAATTAGATTGAAGAAATGATGTCTGTGTAAACATAGCTCATGTTGTAGACCAAGTACAAACTCCTTCATCACAATAGTATTGTTTGGTGAAGTTCAGAATGTTGACTTGTCCTCCAGATTTCTCAGATTTAAATCCGCTCGGGCATGTGTGGGACATGTCGGACGAATCTTTGAAAAACTTTAAGTATCATACGAGAGTAGCGCAGGTATTGATAGTACTTGCACATCACCATCACCACCACCTGACTGCTTATTGCTTAAAAAAACAGAATGACTGGATATTAGATTTTTGACTTGAGCCAGCAGCGTCTGGGTGTGGTTGAGGGAAGTTTGCATAAAGTAAAAGTAGTACGGATCATCAGTAGAAATTGAATGATTTTGATGTAGCATGAAGGGCGTTCAAGTCAAACTGGGACATATGATGACATTTCTGGAGAATGAAGGCGTAAAAACCGAGTGACATTTAAAAAAAAAAAAATAAATAAAAAAAAAAAAGAAATGCTTCAAGCTACGTACTGTGATGAGTCACAGTGAAACATTTTGTGCAAACGTTCTAAAGAAGGCCATATGTCCGTGAATGACGATCCCTGCTGAGGTGGCTCAGAGCCCACTGCTTTCATCCCAGTGAACAATCAGCAAGTAGAACGTCTGATTCTCGAAAAATCAATGGATAACTTGTCAACAGCTTGCACATCTGTCTGTGGGAACTGTACTCACAAACACCACGTTACAGGAACTTGGCTGGGAGTCATTTCCATATTCCCTGTATAGTCCTGACCTTGCTCCAAGAGATTTCCACACATTTGGGCCATTTAAAGGAGTTCAAATTCAAATTTTATTTGTCACATACAGTCATACACAGTACGAAATGCAGTGAAATGCTTATACGACCTCCAGTGACCTTAAAGATGTAAAATAAAAACTTATACATAAGGAATAAATGTGAATAAAAAGAAGTACTAAAGAAAATAAATTTAACTATTAAAATAAACTGTACACATAAGGGCATGATAAAAATATTACAAAATATAGAAATATAAATATAGAAATATTTGAAAGTTCCTGGGAGGCCAGCGTTTCGGACATGAAGCGGGTTGATTGATCACGGCCCCGGTTTACTGAGAAAACGTTCTACCGTAATGAAATAACTAGCACTAGGGAAAAGCTGGGGTTATACAGAGGGGGGGGGGGGGGGCGGGAGGAAGTTTTTACTCTGATAACTGTTATTCTGTACAAACAAAAGTCCAGGTTTGACTTGAATGTCCTTCATATTTAACAGAAATATTAGAAGCCATATAATGAATTTTAAAGCAGTTGTTTGCCACCAATACCCATGCTTACGGACACTAGTATAAAGTGGTAGTCTCTCTTGCTATAAGGAAGAACGACTCCCAGCCCGTTCTCAAACCTGGCCACTGGATGTTGGGCATTCTTGGTGCTAATGTTGGAGGTTTGCGTCAGGAAGGACATCCGGCATAAACCATACACCTGTGCCAGTAGTGTGCTGGATGTTGTGGCCACCCCTTGACAGGAGCAGCTGAAAGAATGACTGCAACATAGTGAGTAGACCTGATGCAAATGAGTCAGTCAGTCACTGACCTTCTCAAAGTCAGGCTAACTCCTGCACGAAATTCAGTCGGACCTAGAATTCGGCACAGCATTCTCCGCACTCCCCAACCCAGGGGAACAACTGTGTGTTAGCCAGCTGGATGTTCAATATAACAACACAACACATGTTTAAGTTTATATGGAGTCTGCTTGAATGTGTGGCAGTGGGAGAAGCTCCTAACAATCTGGCGGTGTTGCCTATCTTCAGATAACACCGCAAGCACAAGGGATGGTGTGGATCTCATTTATACAGAAAGTAGAGAACAGAGCATTTACAAAACATACAGTGGTGTAAAGTTGTTCATGTTTCCACTGCCTGACATGCTACCAGTTTGCCGTTTGCTAGTGTGTGACATAATGAGTCAACCGGGAGTACAATACCAACACGGTGAAAGGGGTCGTAGTGCCACTGAACATAAGAGTCTGACAGCAGTTCAATTCAATTTTATTTATATAACGCTTTTAACAACGGTCATTGATGCCAAGCAGCTTTACAGATCTAAAATAAAATTATGGAAATCAATACATAATCAAATACAAAATGATCATAAGGGAAAAAGTCCCTGAGATGCCAATAAGAAGGAACCTTGAGTGGAACCAGACTCAGCAGGAACACATCCTCATTTGGGTGATAACGGAGAGCAGGAATGGTTTTGCAGTCGTATTGTGTGTTAAACATGTGTCCTGTTATATTGAACTTCCAGCTGGCTAAGTTTACATGGAGTCTGCTTGAATTGGGCCAATTAATTGGTCTAGTCGAGCTTTAACCATAATCCAACTTAACTGTGTTAATTTAAGTAAACATACTAAATGGGAATGTCACATTTCTGTGAATTTTATTATTTATTTATTTTTTTGTTAAAAAAAAAAAAGAAATCCTGTTTTATCAACAACTAACAACTTTTATTATCTTGCCATTCTGTACTAACTTTCTCCTCTTTTTATAGTCTAATCATCCTGTCATTATTTTATGTTGCAATAACCGGTTTGAACTCCCAAAAAAGTGTTTTTAAAATATTAAACAATTAACAGATTAAAACCCAAGCGGCACAGACACATGTCCACAATTTATTACAGGTGAATGACGATTTAAAAAAAAAATATCTGCTTATATTGAAGCCTTTCTGGTGTGTGTTAATGCGGAGGCTTTAGACTTGTATTTAGGTTTCAAAACAAAAGTTATCTTTACTTTTATAAAGGGTAAATTTTACCACTTCCAGAATATGTGATTGAAGTTGCAAAAATGTAGAACTCACACAATTGGATTATTATTATTATTATTATTATTATTATTTGGGTCATAGAAACCGCTGAAAACAACCATAGAAACGTGTGATTGTGTGTCATTGTGCTATTTCTTTGCCTTTGTGACCCAGTTAAACTTTTTTCGCTGTCGTCTTTATAACTACTAAAATTTTGTTCATTATATTTCCATATTTTGTGCAAAAAGTCACTATACTATACAATCTTTATATATATTATATTATATTTTATACCTGTATATATGTGTGTGTGTGTGTGTGTGTGTGTGTGTGTGTGTGTGTGTGTGTATGTACTGTATGTGTTTATGTAAATGTTCTGAGCTTTATGGGCTAAACCTGAACCTACTTATTAACATATGAAATGGCTTTTTTAGTTATACATAGAACTGAAAATGTCTATCTGTAATTATGAGACCATAACAGCAACTAGATTTATTGTTGTATAATTATTTATTATGCTAACCAGGCAGGGGTTTTTGGTTGCTTTTGTGTTCGAACCCTATGCTACACATTTCCCCTGTGGCTTCTGAAAACCCTGAAAGTCAAATGTCAATTATTAAGCTGTTACAGAGTATGTGCAAGTCACTAGGCCTGTCCTCACCGCTCGTGGCCTTGTAACCTTGAACCAGCACTCTCACACAGTAATGATCGCTCCCCCAGGCAAGGGTCTCTCCGTCCTCTAAACGCTGTGGCTTTCATGCTTTCAGTATGCACAGGGGCTTATGGGTAAGAGAAGAGGCATTGACCCTATCAAAGGATCAAGTATGTAAATATAAACAAGGGTTTATAGAGCTGCCAGACTTCGCAGTCCCTGGCTGGTTAAAGCATTTTGCCGCTAGGCTGATTAAAGTGAAACCATGTTCACATCGCTCCAGTCTGCTGTTGCTCTGTGTGTGTCGTCCTGTTGCAGGAAGCAGCTCATCAGCCTTGTCATAACCACAGTGAATCAGGTTGAAATGCGTATAGACGTAGCGATATGATGAAGACATGATGAAAGCACTGTAGTACAGACCTCTGTTTGGTTTCCTCACTGTTCAGTAGGATAAAGTGTGCAGGTGCCTGCCAACCAGATCGTTCTCTTTTTTTTTTTTTTTTTTTTTTCCCCCCCTTCCCTTTGCAATCTAGTTAATGTTGAAATTGGCTCGGTAATGATATCCTTCGCTCTGATCCAAGTCAAACAGCATCATTTGTCAGCAGAGTTAATTATGATCTCAGAGGAGCGCCACAGATCACACGGCTTTACACTCCTGCCCACGAGCACTGTGTTCCTCACAAATGACTCACGAAATCAGCAAAGTTCAGATTTTAGTCTTGTGTGTGTGTGTGTGTGTGTGCCAAACATATTAAGGCAACACATGTAATGCATATGTGCACAAAGAGTTGTGCTCATTAGAATATCTGGTTTAGTTTAAATAGATGGAACAAATGTGACAGGACTTGTAACTTTCTGAAGCCAGGGACCATAAAAATGGCCGTACCTGGGGAATTCTGAAGTGAATTCTGTGGCAGATTTCCACACACGATCTTCAGGAAGCGATTAAACAGGCATGGATTGGGTGATTGACAACAGATTACAAATTATTATTATCTTGACTGTAAGGTTGGGTATAGTTTTTTTTTTTTTATTTTTTTAAATTTTTTTTTTTTAATTTATTTTTTTTTTGGCGATACCGGTGCCTAAATAGGGCCTAAACCAATACTCATCTCTTCTATCCCGCTTTATCCTGTATTCAGGGAACCTATCCCAGGAGGCTTAGGGCACACCCTGGACAGGGTGCCAATCCATCACAGGGCACACACACACACTCACTGCGGGCAATTTGGGAATGTCAATTAACCTTACCTGTCTTTGGAATGTGGGAGGAAACCGGAGTACCCAGAGGAGACCCACCAAGCACAGGGAGACCATGCAAACTCCATGCACACAGAGATGGGAATCAAGCCTGGCCGGGAATCGAACCCGGACCCTGGAGGTGCAAGGCGACAGTGCTAACCACTACACCACCGTGCTGCCACTAAACCAATACTTAAAAAAAAAAAAAAAAAAAAGTCACATGTTTGGAATCCTTTTTCGTGAAATACAGCCGCACTTTAGAACACTTTTTAGGCATTTTAATATTCAATGTGTTTAGCATGGTGAGCTAACGCTACCCGTTCCCACCAGAGCAAGTATAATTACTGCATTCACGCGGATGGTCTTATTTCCCAAGTTATGCTTTTATGTCAGAATGTGCAAACAACATGGACACTCGTGTTACCACAAACATTAGTTGGATTTGTATAATTAAAGCTTTCCAACCCGCTTTCACGTGCATTTTCTCAGTCTGGAAAATGTTTTTTCTGCACTCTGATTTCATTCTAGTACATACAGGTTATATAGGTACTGGTGCCATCGGGTTTCTGAACCCAACCCTACTTGACGGTCATTATTTTAAACATGGGAGTGTTGTTGAAACGTTGACAGACAGATATCCAGTGGCGGCCAAAAGTATTGAGACAAGTGACGTTTCAGATTCCTAAAACTGTATTGTTATTCTAGTGCTGTATCATGTGTTTGCATCTTAAACCTTGAAAGGAGTACATTACATTTACATTACTTACTTGCATTTACATAAAGAATCGCAATAGGTAACTCTTTTTTTAAATTTTTTTATTATTTATTTATTTATTTTTTTTGCATTTAAGTCACTGCAGTGCCGTCAGGCCAAATCCTGAATGGCTTATTATTCATTGTCTCATACAAAACAATCCAGCTGTACCTCGGCATACAAGTTTAATCCGTTCTGGAGGTAAGCTCTTAAGGCGAACATTTCGTAATGCAAAGTACATTTTCCCATAGGAAATTATGTAAATGCAGATATTCCGTTCCAGCCACCCAAAAATATTAACAATATTACCAATTTTTATCACTATAATCATATTTCTGCATATAAAAACAAATACATTTAGAAAAGACAGGTAAAATATGAAATAAATAGATATTAAACCTCACTTAATTTAAAATTTATGATTCTTCTTGGCACTGGCTGTCTAAAGAAAATACAGTATTTAAAATATATAAGTATATAAAATAACAGTATTTGCAGAAGATGGAAGCAGGTTGTTTTTGGTCTGCAAAAGCTGTGATGTATTTTTATTTATTTATTATAATAATGATGATGATGATGATGATGATAAAAATTATTATTATTATATAGAGCTGGGCGGTATGACCAAAAATTTATATCACGGTATTTTTCAAAATTATATCAATGTCACGGTATTTGACGGTATTTTTTTTTCCATGCATGATGAGGTGTTAACCCCATTTCCTAATAAATTAGAGAATA
>JAQQZS010000038.1:7377611-7391377 GCA_030068045.1 Platyallabes tihoni
GTTCCTGACGCTTTGTGCGCACACACTCACCGGTATTGGGGTATATGAAAAATGAATATAATTTTTTTTAAAAAACAACGGTATTCGGTTTGAAAAGGTATACCGCCCAGCCCTATTATATTTATATATATATTTTTAATTTTTTTAAAAAAATTTATTATTTTTTTTTTTAGGAATTTGACCACTTTAGACCCTTTTAATATTTAGGAGTTGACGTAAATGATTTCAGTTATATAAATCGATTCTGAATTGAAAACCGTCAGTTAAATTAATAGAATCGATTAACCAAAGACCGATTAAAACATGGCTGAATTATTCATTTCATATAAATATTCTATTCTATAACGTAACATAATTGTGCTGTAGAAAACTCTTAGTGAAATATGTACATCCAGTAAAACTCTATGAAAGACTCGCCATGACTCTGACTTCTTTGGTATATGTAAATTCAGAACATTTAAATAGTATTTAACTAGAGAAGTTTGTTCAAGGCTGTGTATATTGAGCATCGAGTGCTTGCAAGCCTTTGAATGTGCTTGCTTGTTTGAGATTAGTTTTTCAAAAGATGTATGTAGTGGATATGGTTATGAAGTCCCAGTTTTACTGTTAATCATCGGTGTATTATCAGGTTATTGACTTCCAAAATGCAAGTTTTGTGAAAAACACATTTTATCCCCCCCACTAGTTTACCTTGCAGGAACTTAGGAACATCAGCCCGATAAAGATTAAATGGAAATTCCATCTTTAAAAACATCAGCAAATAAGGTTTGCAGTAGTTTGACATGTGGAGGTGGGGCGAGATATAAATTCGAAGTGTGCTGAGGATTTTATCTCATCCAAATTAGTCATGTCATAGCAATTTTTTTTAATTACTAAAATGTTATTTTTTTTGTATGTTGACCCATCTGGAAAGATATTCACCATATTTTAAATTAAATATATATACAGTAAATTGTCCCAGTAGAAGTGACACCAGGTCTGTCCTTATGGTACAGATTCCGTCCGGTTGGGGAGTTGGGGGTGGGGTGTTGCACCTTTTCTTCAAGAGAACGATGTTGTTCCAGTTGTTTCTGCTGAAACCAAGTACTGGCTAAAATTAAAATATCAATGATGTTTAAAGGGGCTTGTCAGAGAAACAACACTGCAGGAGGTTTAGGTAAGTCCCTAAGTTCCTAGCATGAATATACAGTACAGTACCCTGCTAATGACCGCCTTGCTTACTTCAATAAGCACTTCTAATAAATGTTTATATTTAGTATAAACAAATATTTATATTAAAGCAGAGAGTGTGTAGCCAGCATCGAATTGGCAGTGTGATGGCCATCATAAAGACACTCTTGGTGTGAATTGATCATAACTGCGACAGATGTTCTTAGGCAACATTACTTAATAAATATTTATCAGAAAATCTATAAACAAGAATAATTAGGGAAGTTATTTTATTGCTTCCTAGTGTTTTTAAAAAATATATATATATTTTTTACATTGATGAACCGGTCGTTTGTGCAGTGACAAGAATTGGCTGGTTTTCAGTTTAATTGGTCATGACCGGTGATCAGCCCATCACCCTCAAATATAAACGATTCTGTACCGAGCACACAAGATTCAAAGTGGCTCGACAGAAACATATTTTTAATGTTTCAATATGTCACACACGTTAAAAGCCGCCAACCTGCCGTTTCCTCCAACCTCTGAGCGAATTAGTTTCAAGCCCGTTTTCACCCGTCTCAAAGCACAAGCGCTCACTGTCAACTTGAGTTTTGAGACTTCGGAGGGATCTGAGGATGTAAAACGTCTGTTTCTTCATAATCCTACAGTTGGTGCACTCTCAACTATTTGCACATTTTCATCCCATGTGGTAGGAATTAATTATTTGTCAAGTTTGTTTAGAAGAAATAATTATTGTGGATATTAGTTAAATGATAAACTCTTGTATTTAGTTACGGTTTGTATAGTTTAAATGCTGTTCTTGGTTTTTAAGTGAGAATGATTCATAAGGAATAATATACTAAATCCTCAGACTCCACAACCAGCTACTTAAACTCCTGAGACATGTCTTTCACAAGGTGAAACAATATATGCAAAAGATTAAATGACATTAAATTTATGCTGTTTAACAATGGATTTCTTCCACATGGCACCAGTTCCGCATGTAGCTAACTCTCCACCCCCGTGTCCCCCCTACAGTCCCCAGAAAGAAAGCAATCAGTCTCGCAGTATCACACTCCGTATTTTTGGAACCTTATCTTCTGTTATTTTAGGTAGGTTTAAGCTATACGTCTGAGCCCGTGAGCGCAGCTCTGCCGGGCTGAAGCTTCCCTGCCCTCCCCTCCTCCCTCCGCCCTCATCAAGTTCTGGCTCTCTCCAGAGGAAAGCATCTCCTCAGTGAGGGATCTGTTTAATAGATTATTTTCGTGAGCATCACTGTGTGAGTCAAAGCCGTAAACCCTTTTCTTCTCGTTGATCATCACCCCTGGGACTTGTTCACTTTTCAGCATGTGTTTCTAAGCTTGGTGCCAGCTTGAAAGGTGCCAGCGGTCTCATTTTAAGGGCATTTTTACATTACGGCCCGGGATCGTTTCCGAGAACACACAAGCCCAAACTCTGGTTCATTTTGAATACAATCGTTCCGCACTTGGGAATCGTTTCCGAGTCCAATGGAAAAGGTGGCCTTGTGAACGATCAATGTCAAATGTGGGAGCAATTATACCTGAGAATGGAAGTAGATCACTGTTTAGTGATGACATCAGTGTCTGAAATCTGGGTGTATTTATCCAGTGATCCATGATCACGTCCAAATCTGATCCTCTGGCCTACAAAGCCTTTCCTGAAATATTAATGACCTTAGTCAAAATTAATCTGTGTTCTCTTCTTCTCTTGTGTTTTAATGGCAGGTCACAAACCAAGTAGGTACATACTGCCACCTGCTGTATTGGAGAGTGTGAATAGGCAAGTGTGCCCCAAGACTGGCCAGCAGGGGAGGGTGGTAGGGGGAGGGGCAATCGTTCCTGAGCACAAACCGAAACAGTCGCGTCTAATGTGAAAACAACCTTAGTTTAACCTAACTTCCCTAATACTACGTAAAGGCCGTACCATTCAGAGCAGAAAAGCTTTGGTTAAGATAATGATTTGTTTTTTTGTAAGAAAAAGAGTAATATTTTTTTTTAATTACTTTATTTAATAAAATTTTTGTTAAGCGTTCTTATTTCCCCCCACCCCCCCTTCCTTATAATGAACATTAAGTGTCAACATTTAGATACAAACAGCTAATAACTTGTTTCTTCCTTATCTTCCCTCCTGGCAGGCATACGAACTCTCCACGCTAACGGGCACTCAGGTGCTGCTCCTGGTGGCGAGCGAAACGGGCCACGTGTACACGTTCGCCACGCGCAAGCTTCAGCCCATGATTACCAGCGACACGGGAAAGGCACTGATCCAAACGTGCCTGAACTCTCCAGACTCGCCTCCCCGCTCAGACCCGTCCACGGACCAGCGCATGAGCGCCACAGGCTTTGAGGAGACTGACCTCACGTATCAGGTTTCTGAATCCGAGAGCCTCGGAGAAACCAAGGTGAGCCTCAGCGTGGTTTTTCTTTTCTCTTCGAGGGAAATTTACTTTGGGGGAATGAATTACTTGTTTAGTCTTCTGTAATTAACATGTGAATGTCAGTGGTCTGTGAGTTCAGTAATTCAATTCTCAGTCAGTTTTTTTTTGGTTAGGCTTCAATCATGATCTTTAAGGTTTTTATTTTTTCTTGGTTATCTATATAAATATAAGAGAGATTTGGTTTGTACGTTGGTCATCATTGGATATCTTTACGTTTCATACATCGGAGGACCTGAAACAAGGCTCAGAAAAATGTCTGTATGTCTGTCCAGCCAGCGTTTGTTACAGCGTTTCACAAAACTGCCTGGACAGAATCTAATGAAATCTTGCCGTACTTTTGGTATCTGCCTGAAGTTAAACCCGTGTAATTAAAATCAATCAAACTGTCGAGTAGAAGTGAAGTTATGAGCATTTAAGATCAGCGTACAAACTGTGGGTGCGTCTTAAATCGATTGCTGGACAGATTTTAATGAAACTTTTGCAGTACTTGGATATATATCTGTCTGAAGTTTAAGTTGCACTATAATGTTGAATAAAAGCGACATTATAAACGTTATATTTAATAATCCACTTTGGCAGGAAAAAAAAGCTTCTAACAAGCTGCTTGCTCGCACATCTGATTCACTGATTTACATTAATGCTGATTAGCTTATATTTAGCTTTAACCTTTTAACTTTCTGCAAACTCTTTTCTCGTCACCGACGGGTACTTCCGCTAGTCGCTTTGTATATTGCCCACAATGTTGCTTGACTGCCTGCTGATGATGAGAATTGGCTGTTGCTTCATGTCTAACAAGAGTCGAGCGCTGCAGCAATTTAGTCCGTAGTCCATCCAAATCCCTTCATCTGCTCAAACAGATCAAGTTCCAAAACGTGAGCTTTCATGCTAATACCACCCCGGCAGCATCATGCCGCTTGTGCCTATTGTGGCGTCTAGAGTATTATACAGTCAGGGTTTTTTTTTTTTTTTTTTCATTGCATTGTGGATCGTTACATACAGCTTTTGTCACCTGCCTTAATGTCATGTAGGATTTCTTATTAATAGAATGTTGAATGTCACTGCAAAATGTTGAGTCAGAAGAGCAGCCCTAACCAAGATTATATATTGTTTTTCTTTCTTTCCCCTATTAAATGCCATCATAACAGCCTCAATGTGTTTCTGTAACAGCAAATCATCAAGCAACAATAATGAAAATAAAGCTCCAAATGCCCATAAAGCACCTCAGAAATACTTTAATATAAGTATGTTTACTCTGTATTAAGGATTGTGGTTTGTGTGCGGCTGGCTTTTTTGTCTCTCTCTTTCTTTTTTTCTTTTTTTTTCTCCCCTGGTAAACTCTCTTAACCCGGTCCAAGATGAGCTGTGTGATGCATCAGTCTCTGGCCCGGCGCAGCTCAAATGCACAGGAGCCTACTGGAGTTTCATCTGCCCACACTCATCAAAAACATGCACTGTTGATTTTGCGTTTGATACTTCTGGGTCCCCCCCCAGCCCCCCCAACCCACCCACAACTTCATGCCTGGTAGTGATTCACGTGCACGTGTCCCAGGTGACGTTCGATCTCGAACCTCAAACAAATGTCCGAGCTTCTAGTATCTCCGGGTTTGTGGACTTGCTCCATTCTGTAGCAAATAATTCTGAAGCAGTTTTCACTTGGAAGAACTAGGAACTCGCAATACCTCACACATCAGAGGGAACATGGTTATCGGTCCAGGCTTATGTGCTCGGGTTCATCTTAATCCACATTCTTTTTGGGATCAACATCAATTTAAATGCATTTATGATTAAGATCACAAGCATGGGTTGTCTGTTTTCTTAATCATGTGTTGCAATTCCATTTGTTTGCAAGTCTTTCATTTAAATTCCCTACCACTTATCCCAAATGAGCCAAATTAATTTGGTGCAGATTATTTTCCACAACTAATAGACTAACAAAGCTGTTGCGAATGCCTCGCATTTTTCACAACGAGACGAATCGATCCCGCAGCCCGAAAAGATCGATACGCAAAGTGTAATTGAGTTCTTGAACGGACCAGCATCGTGTCCTCGGGGCTCTCAGACTTTTCCTACACCATACACTTGAATAATTGGCGTGTCGCTTTGAAGCAGCTTCCAGTTTATCCACTGGATATAGCTGGACATGTTTGATGTTTCTCAGGAGTTCTCGGATGGCACACGTACCAGGTTTTCCACACGGTCACCTCGGCTCAGACACACTTAAGCGCACTTCTCTCATTGATAAAAACTTGATTCTGCCTCCATGCCCTTATATGGTATGGTTTCCCTGCTCGCTCTCTTGGCCCGGGCCCCTCGCATTCCTTATAGGCTGCAGCTGTCTTTCGAGTCCTCTGTTTTCTTTACACTTTTTTTTTTTTTTAAATATATATACATATAGCGAAACGGTTAGGGAGATGTATATTTAAAAGACGTCTCTCTGCAGCGGTAGTGCTAATTCCCTGAGGTTTTCCTTTTTAAAGCAGAGGCACCGATGTGATCCAAGGCCTCCTGTGTTTACAGAGTCCCACAGCGAGTGTATTCTGCTTGGCGATGGTGGTGTCTGGTGTTTTTTTACTCTTAGCCGGTGACCGCGCAGCTAGCAGTGGGGGGTTATGTTCTGCTTTCCAAGCTGCCGAGTAGAAACATGAAGCTGCACAGAAATCCGTAAGAAGGTTTTGAAACTTTTGGACTTGAATTTATTTGTAACTTTTAAATGTCCTGTTTGTGAAGTGAGCAGCTTCCTTGTGCTTGTGGTCAAAGGGAAACGGATTGCTCAGGGCCAGAAGATGCTTTTGTTGTTCTACAGAACTTTCAGGAGGTTCCTTCTCATGTGGAACTTGGCCCAGTGTTAAGCATTTGGAGATTTCTGCCACTCAAAATATGCCGACATGATGATTATTATTATTAGAATTTTTTTCAATCATGCATCCATCTGAACTGTTAAAACAGATCATCTTGTCGTTTAAAGCTGCTGTTCGGAGACACCACTTTGTTAACCAACAGAAACAAGGGGGGAAAAGAAACACAGCTCAGCACACATGGTGGAGTCAGACACATTCTACTGTCAGGTTTGCAAATATTGTTCTGCCGTATATGAGATGCTTTGTTTCCAATCATTCCTGATTTAAAGGCTCAGTGGTTTTCCTCTTTCGTTTAGAGCCTCCGAACATGCAGCTGTCTGGATCATCTCACACTCACTGGATCACCTGATCACCATAAACCTGTCAACTAGACTCAACATCTAGCATCAGTCGTCTGAAAGAAAAAAAAAAAATTATTTATTTATAAAATTCTTTATAATTCTTTATAGCCTATTATTCTTATTTTACATTCAATTTCCCACTGCTTATTTTTCAGCCCTAATTTGCTACATGATATTCTCCCTCATTTTAACTGTGCCCTCTCTCCAGTCTGGCTTTCCCAAAGACTAAAGCTGTAATTATGTCCTGGAGCAGTTTGTATTTACCAGAGTCCTCATTAGAGTAAAATTTCATCCTTCTCAATCACCGAAATGACTAAACATGGCTCTGACCCAGCCAGCCTGTACTCCGTCCTTGCTTCATCCCGCACCACGCTGCTGGCCGTTCCCGGGCCGGGATTTATTAGAAACGGTGGATGTTTTTCTTCCGACATGCTGTTCGGTGTTGTATCATTCCTAACCTTGCCAGGCTCAACCTTGGACCAGAAACGTAACCGTGAATGTTCTGTGTAAATAGGCAGTCAGTTAACCATGCAGTCTGCACTTCTATGTTTTATGTTTTTTCTTCTTCTTCTTCTTCTTCCAAACTTTAAAGGTGGGTGGTGGACTGGTTTTTGCTCATTATTGATACTCAACAGTTACAGCCAGAAAAATGCTCATAATTGGTGTCAGCAATGGACATTTTTTTTTCTTTTTCTGACTTTGGTGTGGGTGGGTCAATATATGAGGGGTGTTCAAGTCAAACCGAGACTTTTGATTGTTCAGAATAACATTATAACAACACTAGATGCCATCAGAGTGGAAAGGACTGCTTGTGTCATGTCAAATCCTAGCCTCCCAGGAACTCCTTTAAGGGCTCAAACATGTGGAAATGGCTTGGAACGACGTCAGGACTGTACGGGGATGTGGCAGTAATGTGGATGATTGTGTGTACAGTTCCCACATTCAGACGCGTCTCTTCCGCACGAGTTGTCCGTCGGTCACTTGTTCCACTTGCTGAATGTTCCCGGGAACGGCTGCAGCAGACTTCAAGCTACCTCGGCTGGCGTCGTCATTCTTGCCTGTATGAATGACGAAGTCACGCTCGAAGTCTACTGTAAACGCAGATCAGTTTTACGGCTTCATTTACGAGAAAGTCCCAGTTTGATTTGAACGGCCTTTGTGGTAAATCGGCTTAGTTTAGAGTTTACATTTTGGCATTATCTCGAAAATGATCAGCTGTTGTGAACTCATCTGAGTATTAAGTGTGACTGTGATAAGCACTTACTCAAAAAGCACAGACTAAACATTCATCTTACAGCTCGACACCTTCAACACAATCTTCCAGGCTGTGTGTTAGTTTTTAAAAAGTATGCCCCGAAGTTTGCACCTTCTTTGCATCATGGTGAGACGGGAGTGAATGTGTACGAGGTGTGCAGAGACGAGACTGGACTGGTGGTCACGTAATCACAGCCCCGACCATGATGAGCAGAGAAAGGGTGAAAGATGGAGGAGGAGGAGAAAGTGAGTGCAAATGACGAGCACTTAGATAACAGAGGCTCAGTTTAGTGGTGTTGTGTCGTGTTTATCAGCGCGCTGGATGCTAAAAAAGCGAGTGCTGGATCAGACACTGAGCCACCGCGAGTTGCTGAGTGACATTTAGCAACAGGGTTGATGGAGTCGAACAGTGTGTTAATGTGCCACACGGAGGAGGAGTCCCTCAGGCCTTATGTTGCATCGAGCGCGGCACAGGTCACCACTGATTGGCTGCACCTCTGCTACTTGGGCTGCCTTGCCTTTTTTAGCAGTCCCAAATGGAGCCGTGAATTCCGGATCCTTGGCAGGGTGACAGGCAGGAGATGGGAGCCAGCGAGTGGGAGCTCTGGAGGAGGTGGAGGTGGTGGAGGAGGAGGGAGAGAGAGAGAGAGAAAGCGAAGGGGCTGTTAGCGTGGCTCTGTCTGTGCTGCACATCCAGCGCACTTCTTTTCACGATAAACAGATTGTTCACAGCTTTAACGACCCCAGACAAATCGACGCCCTGCGTGTTATAGATCAGCTTGCGGAGGCAATATTATAAAATCTGCATCGCGTTAATGGTTTCTCTAAGGCAGCGCCGGTGTAATTAGTCGTCACGTAGAAGAATCATTAGGACGGATGGTGTATCGAGCTGCGTATAAACTCGCAGCAGCGCAGCACGCGGCTTGTGTCGTTCCGTTTCCGCGTAATTGAAGCCTCGCGCAAACCTACAGCTACGCTGCTGACCCTAATGCGCCTCACAGGAGCTATAGGTTTAAAGGCGCGTGTCTTGTCTGGTCATTAGCGTACCGTTTCAGAAATGAGTGCAATACAAATAACACAGCGGTTTCTTTTTTGTGGATGGGTTTTTTAATTTTATGTATTTATTGATGAATGGGCTCTACTTTGGTCATTAGTGTCACGTCTTCATTATTGGAAGTGGTCTAGATTCGCCAAGGCTCTGTTAAAGACGTTGTTTTCTGTTTCCTAAGATATGGTCTCAGTGCGGAGGAAGAGCTGTGGGTGGACAAAAACCGCATAAAGATGTTATCTATTAATCTCTATTGCCCTCTGCCCTCTCTCTCTTTCCATCCCTCCCTCGAACATTTGTTTTTCTCTCAAAGGCTGGGAAACAGGAATAGGGATGTGAGGGGGTACCGTTGATGCACTTTTTTTAAAAAAAATTGTTCCTAAGAAATCCTTATCTTCAAATGAGATTTTATGGGCGATGCATAGAAACACAAGGACAGCTTAAGGAAAAACCCCTCCATCTATTATTGCACATGTGGCATATAACCACCTTCCACAGGCACTTTATTTAAGCATCTGTAGAATCATTCAGGATATTTTGGTAGAGATGACCACAAATTCCTGTCCATGCCAAAAACGAAACAAATAAGTCACATCTAGTGAAAGAATAAATTTATAAATCCATAACATTATACACAGAGTTATAAATTTGTACTGAAGTGTTGGTGTTGTCAGAAAACAAAATTACAGTGCAAATAACATATAATAATTCCCTCATGTGTTTTTCTAACAGACCTCCCCTTTAAGATAAACTCCTGACCCATCATGGCGTGACCTCCTCCATCCCCCAGAATGCATCTGTTCTCAGGCTCATGTCGTCCAGCCTGCTGTTCCTGACCATTTGTTGCCGTTGGTGTCCGAGTGGCGATTTTTGCAGTTTGCTACGTTCTCGCCACATGTCTGATTGCTGACAGTCTCGGCTCGTCTCTTGGATAGTCACGTGTCTTTAATTGTTGCCAGACAGGATGTGCTGGTTGGTGAGGTTTCCACCTCAATAGGTTCCAGTGTGTGGAGCTGGTTATCGTGGTGCATGAAGGGTTAAAAGCTCTCCGTGTCTGCTCATGTTTCCTGGCAGTTGTCAGGACCCTCAGCTGTTCACACGCTCTGTCTCTCACCGTTTCTTTCTGTCCCCCGTTTACTATTTCCCTCCCTCGCTATGCCACTGTGTCTGCCCATCACTGTCTGACCCTTAAGACCATATGACCAGGGCCGACCCCGTCCCTCCTCGCGTGCCACACACTCTAATCCCGCAGTCATACGCACGTGCTTCGAACGTGCCCTGAAGCGTATGGATACAGACGTGTAGGGGTGTAGAGTATTGCTCATGTGTGTAGTTGCTCTAAACCAGTCTGGGTTTTGTTTTAGGAATTCAGGTCAAACCAGGACTTTTGATTGAGCAGAATGATGCTTTATTTCTCTATATAATCCCCTGCTACGCTAATGTTCTTATCCCAGTGTTTCACTGGTGCTCGGATAGAATTTTTTTCTCAGTACTGTCTGCTCGGTCTGAAGCACCGGCCTCCCAGGAACTCCTTTAACCATCCAGACATGATGAAATGACTTGGAGCGAGGACAGCATTGTGGCACTAACTCCCAGATGAGTTCCTGTAAATGTGCAAATGGTGTTCGTGTGTATAGACGCGTCTCCTCTACAAGTTTTCAAGGGTCAGCTTTCGACTCGTTGAATGTTCACAGGAATGACTGCGGGTACGGCTTCCTATGGAGAGTTTGCGTCGTTCAAATGTTATACTGTGTCTAAGAGGCTCATCACCGTACTGTACTTGAAGTCCTTTGTAAGCATCAATCAGTTTTACACCTTTATTCACCTTTATTTTCTCGCAAGTCCCGGTTTGACTTGAACACCCCATATATAGGCACCATATTACATGCCGTACCAATTTTGTTATACATGTTTATCATGTCTGCATAATTATGTACAAAATCATTCAGTATTTCCATATATTACTTAAAAATTAATAAATAAATAACATTACAGGAGAATATATGCATGGCTGTAAAGAAAAAAAATATATAGTACAAAACAGACCAGTTTTCAAATGGGGGAAAAAAAAAAAACTAATGTACGCTCCTGGGATTTGAATAAAAATAGAAAGGCGCGAGTGTGACAATCAGAGTTGGACCCGGATTTGTGCAGTTTTATAAGTAGAACAGTTGTTGGGTTTTACTGAGCTGGTAACTTTGGTAACTTTGTCACACTCGCTCCTTTCTGTTTTTATGCGTACGTTAGGTTTTTTGTTTCCATCTGAAAACTGGTCTGTCTTGTACTATATCTCTTCCTTTACAGTCATGCATATATTCTCCTGTAATCTTATTTATTTATTAATTTTTAAGTTATATATGGAAATACTGAATGATGCATGTAATATGGTGCCTAAGACTTCTGCACAGTACTGTGTGTGTATGTGAGGGGGTACCGTTGATTATAAAGGTTTTTTTTTATATAATCTTAAAGGAAGCAAAACTATTTATTTCTGACAATTCTGTTTTAGTTTAATTGTACATTTTGTAATGTTTTTTCTTTTCCCCTCCCTCCTTTAAGTGAAATCTTTTTTATTTTAGGTCACGGACAGTCGTGTAAGCATTTCGCTGTATATCATACCGTGTATGGTTGTGCATGTGACATAATGTAAATTTGATCTTAAATATGTGAGCAAGAAAGTGGTGGCTACTGTGACAGACAGACGGACAGACGGACAGACAGACGGACAGACGAACATCCCATCCATGAGCTCTTCCCCGTCACTCAGACACCTTGAATGTTTTTGTTTTTTTCATCCAAGACCAGTAAAGTCCGCCATCCTTTTGAACTGCAGGACGTGCTGCATCACAGGGCAGCTGAACACACTTGGAGGAAAGCGGCAACTGTTCCCTTTCACGTGCATGAGCTCTCAGATGCTCACAATTGGCTAGTGACACTCTGATGGGGAAGAGAGTGCATACGTCACCCCTCTCTCTCTCTTACAGAACATGGCTGGTTTTACCCTCTTGGATTTTCAGTCTAAATTCTTTTTTTCTTTTTTTTTTTCTTTTTTTTTCCCCCCCTTTTTGTTTATTTTTCTCACTTTACATCACAAATGAAAGTATGATATACGAGATCATCTCAAATAGTAATGATGCCTACAATATGTTCAGGAATTGTACTGCGAGTACCACCCACTCCATTATGTTGGATTATGTAAAGTTTGAACCCTAGAACTCCATTACATAAACTCTGATGTCTAGAAATTGATTATCTGTAATCTTTACAGTAGTATACTGTAGGTGCACATGTTTATAATTAGCAATGTATTCCAGCTTTTATTTGTAATTCCTTTTGAGTAATTTAGACTTTTTTTTGTGTTTAGTCTTTTAATTTACATTAAAAAACCTATTTAGTTTCAGTGAGACGCCCAGCAACTGATTTACATCCACCTCGTCTTTTTAATTTTATTTTTTAATGAACAAATCACTCTGAAATATTGATTAGTCCCCCAGGCCTCAAACTAACTGCACACTAGTGTTGGATGTATCCGAGCCCGGTGCTGTTTAAACAGCACACCTGAACTTTGAACCTGCTGGCTGCACTCCCCTTTACTTTGCATTCTTTTCTCTCTCCGTCTCTTTCTTGTTTTATTTAATTTATTTATGTATTGATTCATGAACTTGTTAAATAAGTCCGCACAGTTAACTCGCCCCGTCCAACCAGACCGATTGTGCTTTTGCTGGTCCTGAATAGTGCATTCTATCCATTATATAACGGTTTCAGATATTTTCAAGTGCTTTAATGAATAGATCATTGCAGGTTGCTCACTTTAGCGTGTTACCTGGAAACCGATCGTGAGGATGTCCTTAATTAACTACTCAGTCATGTTTAAACAGCGCCCCGGCGAGAGGCGCTGTAAGAGCCTCGCTGATGTCGTGACATTCCTCTGTGTAGGTTGATCAGATTTGACTGAAGTACACCATGATTAAACAATGTTTTCACTATACACAGATTCTGAGAAACCTGGCAATCTAGGTTCAATTAGGCTTTTGAGACGAAGAGCCGACAATGTCATGGTGCTGGAAGAACGGCGCATCAGTATTTTCTATTTTCTATTTCTTTATTTTGAGAGGTTTTTATATTGAGGATTAGGGAAAATAATTATAATAATTATAATTTTTTTAAACTTGAATTGTATTATGGGAGCATTGTGTAGTATTGTTTCCTCTAAAGCCGCCAGTAGACGTGCCATCATGTGATCGTCAGAACAGAGGAATAAGTTTTTCATATTGAAGTGTGCATGCATTCTTTGTACCCGTCTTTATCAGTAACACTAACTTCAACGTCAGCTAAGCTAAGCTAGTCGGAGAGCCACCAGTCAACTTGCCGCATTACTGGAGCTGCGAGTCGGTTGAGCTGCCTGAGCCAATCAGATTTACAGAAACCTATTTCTATAGAAGAGTGAAAGAACCAACTGCTGTCTATCATAAAGAGCTGACCTGATAAAGCCAAGTGGAAATATTGTGCAGTGTTTATTAGGGATGTAACAATATTGTAAATACCGTCGTACCGCAATAGCAAATTTTTTCAATAATACCATGGTCGCATGACTCAATAAATAAAGGTCTTCTGAGAAAGGTTTGCTCAGGCGAATGGAGCGAACGGGAGGTAGCGGG
>JAQQZS010000038.1:7451108-7471274 GCA_030068045.1 Platyallabes tihoni
CGCGACCCTGAACACAGGATTAAGCGGTATAGAAAATGAATGAATGAATGAATGTACAAATAAGGGCATGATAAAAAAAAAATAATAATAATAAAAAAATATTACAAAATATAGAAGCAGTAGTGTATGTTTTCGATTTCTAATTTGTGATTCACTCTCCGATTACAAAACAGGGAGTGTATTTGGCTGAAGACGAAAGAAGTACAACTTAGTGTAGAAAAAGCCTAATCAGAAACTTATATATTAACTATATTCTCTCTTTCCCTTTGAACGCAATACGATGAAATGACAGTAGATTTAAAATCCGGACGTGAACTAGGTTAATTTTGTACGATTTCCTAATATTTAGCCATTAATCCAGTAGAAACCAATGCCATATACATTATACATACATGTTACAGCAAACAAAATTTTGTGAGATTACAGTAAAAAAAACAAGGGGTTCATCACTTATTTTTAGCTTTAACCTTTTACCTATTTCTACAAACTAATATATACATACAATATATGTACCCGGTAACAAGGAAAGGTATAGTTCAGTACCTTTTAGTCTGTGAATGTGCTTGTGTTTGAAACAGAAAGCAACAGAGCAAAAACCTAATGGAGCAAAGTACACCTCTGGAGAAAAGAGATGCTAAGCCATGGGGGAAGCTTAATGAGTGCATCACATGTTGTTGTTTCCTAATATCAGCAGTCTTGGGAAGTATTAAAAATCTCACTTTTCTCGGTTGAAGATCACAAACTCCTGCTGCACGACTTCAAGGCACTCCTGTAGATATTCGTTCTCCTGCAGAAAGCATAAGCGTTCGCAAATCAGCCTGATACAGACCGAAGCAGCAGCGTGTTCGAAAGCGATCGGCACTTTCCACATTGCAGCTGCCCTCACCCTGTTCTCTCTTCACAATCATCTGTTCACAATGGAGACCAGACTCGTATTGTGTTCAGCTTGCTTTTGCTTGACGTGGGCCAAAAAAAAAAATCGCATCTCATATATCTGAAAGTGCCAGAGGGCTTAACAACAGTACTGAAAGCTTCGTAATTTAATCATCCAGGTAATAAAGGAGGATCATCAGCTCCAGAGGCTGAGGAAGCCTTGCTAGCAAAGCGATCTGTACTCCTACATTAGCTTGCAGATCAGGAAGAACAGCAGTACTGGGTACATTTAATAAAATGGAGATCTACTTACTGGATGTGAGAGTCTATAAATAGTCAGGTCTTTAACAGACGGTAATATCATTGCTAAGATATGAAGCAAAACAGGGATGTTCAGAATGACAATGAGCTTAGAGGCCAGGGATTATTGTAGGTTGATTATTGTATTTTCTTCCTAGTTTGATCACATGCTAATACTTATCCAGTCTCCCTTGTCATATAACAGTTACTATCCAGGGAGGATGAGATCTTACATGTTCTTCCTCCAATACTAATGACGCCAACCAAAGACATATTTTACGTACTGTTACTCAGGGTCGGTCACTAAGATTGACAGGTTCAACATGTAACTCCGCCCACCCAGAGAGCACTTGTCTCCCAGTCACTGATTGGTATTCAAGCTTGCAATCTCTAACCTTGTAATCACCATTACCATTTAGCTTCCTATTCAAATTTACATGCATACATGGCAAAGAGTCTTTCTTTTTTTTAACAAATCCAGACAGATCAAAATGAAACTTTTAAGAGATGTAGATAAATTGAGAAGTGAAGCTTCGAAGAACTTTCGGGTCTACAGTCATCTACACTCACCGACTGGGAATCCTTGCTGTTGTCTCTTGATCTGTTCTTGGCCAGACGCTTTTTCTTCTTATGTAGTGGACGAGATTCTAAAATCATCTCTTCCAATTCAAAGGTGGGGTCACAATGCAGGCGCCCTTTCTGTGTCCACCCACACGCAACAGACAAACCAGACAGTGATGATGATGATGAAGAATAAAAGCAATGCATTCCTCACAAACATTTATCTATAACCCATGAAGCATGGGCAGACATTATAGTTTAGTCATCTTATTGAGTTTGTGTGCAAATCTGTGTAGGTAGAGCATTTTTTTTTTTCTTTGTGTTTATGTCTGGCTACTGTGTGAGCTGTGTACTGTGTGGATGTAATATGAGGATGTGTTTAATCGGCTCCTACGTTGGGAACAAATCCAGCCTCCATCTTCTTCTCATAGATGGCATCCCAGTTCACGTCGGAGAGGTAGGGGGCTGTTTGCATGTGGGCAAGACTGCAGAAGCGATGCTCTGGATTTACTGTCAGTAGCTGAAAAATAAACACATCAAGCGCTATTCTTTCCGAGCTTCTTTTTTTTCCTCCTGCCTACACAAACACATTGACGAACAGAGTTAGAACAGTATATTGGCAGTCAAACGTTTTGATAAAAATATCCAGCACTTCATTTTATTGTAAATAATTTAGATATAACTGGAAAAGTGGTACATCTTAATCTTCCTGATCAGCACAAACCAACACTGTCTGAGTCTATTAACTGAATGTGTTAGGGTTAGGATACAGTTAGTGTAATCTGATACTTGGTGCTGTCTCAGGCTTTTGGTTTGGGTTGATATTGGCATCTCAGGGAGTTTTTCCTTGCCACTGTTGCTGTCACCCTTGGCTTGCTCACCAGGGACAATCTTATCATTTTGATTTATACACATTCACATTTCATGCAAACTTCCATAATTCTTTTGATTGTGTAAAGCTGCTTTGCGACAGTGACAATTGTTAAAAGCGCTATACAAATAAAATTGAATTGAATTGAATTGTTAGTATTAAGCTACAGTAGGATTACAGCTTGGATTGAATTTGAAGTAGGTTAGACTTAGGGTTAAGGTACGGCATAGTTAAGGTGGGTCTGGTGTTTCTCCGAGGCAAAATCAATCCCTCCCCACAAATCATGGAGGAAGCACAACCAATCTTTACCACTTGGAAGCAATATGATAAACTAAAGCTAGGTAGAACATTTTATAGTTTCCTTTACACTTTAAAGAAGCTTTAATCTTAATATACTGTACAAAGCAAGTCTCCTATGTGGCGGCACAGTGACTTAGTTGTTAGTTGCACCTGAAGGGTCCAGGATCAATTCCCACCTGTGTGCATGTTCTCCGTGTGCTGGGTCGGGTTCCCCCAAGTACTCCGGTTTCCTCCCACAGTCCAAAAACAGATTAGTCTACCTGGCATTTCCAAATTTCTCATAGTGTGTGAATGCTGACTGGAGGCCTCAACACGGTTGTAAAATGGGGATAAATACAATGGTAATCCCATTTGGCCTCCACAGGTCTTAGTTGGACTACAGCTGTTCCTACAGTGGATGGATGGATAGAGTCTCCTTATCTAGCTAATATTGTACATCTGTGGATTACATAGAAAATATTTTTACTTTTACTGTTTTATGCTTTTTTCCTAGGTATGTTTTGTTATTAGCATGGTAGCCTCTCTGAAAAACAGCCTTTTACACAACCTACATCTCTCCATCTTAGTGATTTTATCTATCATACCAGACAAGAATACTGTATAAACACGTTCACTATACTTGTAAAAGAACGCCAAAACTCAGTACATGTGTTTTATGGATTCGTCCATCAATATCATTTTCAAATTAAGCTCTTATTATTAACATAATCACTTGTGTATTTAAATAAAGAATTATTATTACAGTATTTAGAATGTTAAAAAAATTTGGATACAAAGTAAGAACTTTGGTAAGAACCCATTGAAATGTTTTTTTTTCTGGTTTAGACTGGATTGCCTTTAGATCTAAAGTGCTGTTAACAGTGCCAGATTTCACTTGTGACTAAAATAGTTTTTAGTTCATTTTTACACTTCTATACTTAATTTCATGTTTGTGGTAATTGCATGTCTGCTGCAGATGAGGTGGGTAAAGCTTAAGCTTAAAACCCCTGAATTGCGTCTTTACAGATGAGTTAAATAGGTAAAATCATACAAAAGTTGCGCTCCAAACCACCTTTTTTTAAAGTGTATTTAGATCTGCTCTATTTCATGATTACACATCTTCCTTTTGATATGCAAATAACAAACTTTGCTTCTTGCCAATTCACAGCCATTCCATTCAATCTGTCACCAGGGCCAATTAATTTTAAATAAGAGCGCTGGCGTGATAGAGCTGAGTGATAACATGGACCCATCTGTCTGGGGAGTGATCATAAAAAGCAATTCTGTTATTAACAGACTGATAGAGTTATAAATAAAATAGAAATGACAGCTTATCGTGAGATACTTTTTCAGCTCTTGAATCGTTTAGAGTCGGGATTCCAAGCCCGTCTGATGGGATACGCTGTGTTATCAGGGAAATCATATCTGAGCGATTTTTGGACATGTTCATGCTGCTTTATTCTCAGAAGGCTGAGATTGTCTACACACAGTCCAAACAGAAGTAATCGATCTGCACAGGTATGGATGAAACAAATGGACATCCTGGTCAAAAGTGCTAAGACAGAACCTGAGACCTAGTTAGCATTCATAAACGAATTCAGTAAGTGTGTCTGTATGTGTGTGAGTGTGTGTGTCTGTGTGTGAGCGAGCGAGAGAGAGAGAGAGAGAGAGAGAGAGTGTGTGTGACCTTAATTCTAACCTCTCCAGCAACACGGACATCTCCTGTATGATCCTGAACCCTTCAGGTTGACCCCTCATATTCGTGCTCACATTCTCATTATTTTTCTGCCACTCTGCCTATTTCGCGGTTGCCTCTGCTTTCTCTCCCTCCTCCCCCATATCCATCTCTCTCTCTCTCTCTCTCTCTAGCTTTCTATTCACAGCCTGATTATGTATTGTATTTCTCCCTTTTTAGGTCTGGTCACCTTCCGCCCATTCTTTTCCCATTATACATTATACTTCCAACCTTCCAGCTTTCCATCATCTCTCGCTTGGGCTCGGCCTCACTCCTACATCGCCTCATTATGTTCCTCCTTTCTGTCTCTATGAGTTTCAAACCCACTCGCTTTCTGCTATAGACTGCACTCTCTCCTCCATCCTCAGAACCAATTAGTTTTCTCTCCATTTCTTTCCACATAGCCTTCCTCCCTCTGCTTATTTATCACCTCCTCACACCGCTCTCAGTTTCAATTTCAAGACGTTCAATTTGTTGTCATCCTATGCACATATTTTATACATCAATTTATTGAAGAGCTATTTACTTTTCCACTAGTTCTTTCTCCACCATTCTTCTCAGCTTCTTTAGTGTGTGTGAACACATCTCTCAGAGGACCTTGCTTATTTACGCACACTCTCTATCCCTCTTTTTCCCTCTTTACCCACTCACCTTACGCAGCAGGGAGATGAGGTCTTTGTGCCAGGAGTTACAGTACTGCACGCTGACTGTGCTGAAGAGCTGCATTAGAGACTCCACTGAGTTGTTGGCATGGATGTCATACGGCCTCTGAGTTAGAGTTAGAGAGAGATAAAAGGTTTAAAACTAGAACATCACATAGGACTCCACACCACTCCACGAACCACATTGCACATTTGCGAATTGGACATTTGCACATGATACATACTGTATGTTACACATTGCTGGTTCTTATTCACACATAAATGAGAAATAACTATGTGTTTTAAAACATGGACAGTACCACTGCTGCTGTCACACTGTGCATACACCCACTATATTGCCAATAGGCCTCTGCTCTTATTCATCCCAAAGGTGTTCTCTCGAGTTGAGGTCAGGACTTTCAGTGACTCGCTCAGCCATGTCTTTAAGGACCTGCATGTTGGAACAGGAAGGGGTCATCCACAAACTGTTCCCACAAAGTTAGGAGCATGAAATTGTCCAAAATGTCTTGGTATGCTGAAGCATTGAGAGTTGCTTTCACTGGATGTTGACTGATAAATAACCCCACACAAGTTCCAACATGACTGCGCACCAGTGCACAAAGGAAGATCCATAAAGACATGGATGAGCGAGTTTGGTGTGAAAGAACTTGACTGGCGTGCACTAGAAAAAAAAAGTCCTGACCTCAACTTGATAGAACACCTTTGGGATGAATTAGAGCGGAGAACTTCTCGTCCAACATCAATGTCTAACCTCACAAATGCGCTTCTGGATGAAAAGACAAAAATTCCCGAAACACACTTCTAAACCTTGTGGAAAGCCTTCGCAGAATAGTTGAAGCTGTTATAGCTGCAAAAAGTGGGCCAACATTATATTAAACCCCATGGATTAAGAATTGGATGTTACTCAAGTTCATAGGCTTGTGAAGGCAGGCGAGCGAATACTTTTGCCAACATAAAGTACAGTATACACAGAATCCGCCCAAAAAATGTATACAGAAAATAAAAACTTGTATACATATTTTAATACTACCTATATTGCTTTATGCTATATATTGATATAAATTATAATTTTATTAATAATTATATTGATATAATATACAGTACCATACTATTTTTCTTTTCCAGGAGTATGTACTGTATACATTATTTTTACCTTCTTATTCCATTTCATCTTCCTTTTTAAGGTCACAAACAGTCGTGTAAGCATTTCACCGCATATCATACCGTGTATGGTTGTGAGTGTGACAAATTAAATTTTCAATTTGAAATGTAAAATATCCAAATATGCAAATACAATCTGGTAATGACACTTAAAAAGTTACAAATCTACTAAGAATGCCATGTTTTTCCAGGAGTACAGGAAGAAGCACATAGTTTTTGGTACTCATCAATACAGATAGTGAAATAAATCACAGACTGAGAGCTAAGCAGTCAGGGGTGGCACAGGACATTTTATTTAGCTCTGTTTATCTTTTCCTGGTTTGCTGGCTGTGTGAAAAGTGCACTTAGTAGGTTCGTTCTTCATAACATTTAAATGAAGTGCTTTGGATGGCCGCATTGATTCGAACAGCATTAAAATGGAGACGAGTGGCTTTGCTTTGACTTTAGAAAAGCACTTCTGTACAGCTCTAAGTAAAGCACATCTTTACATCTAAATCAACTAGTGATTGTCAACATCGCCAGCTTTCGCTGCAGTATTTACTTCAATACTGCTCTTAATAAACTCCTCATACTGAGCGCTATATTAAAGATCTGCGGAAGGTTCTAAGAAGATGGTCCAGTTCTTTTAGCTTCCCCAAATTTTCTCTTTGCCTGTTCCCAGTTAGGGTCCCCTTCCATATGATGACTACAAACCCTGGAGGGTGAGGGTTATTAAGTGCTATCCACACCCTTCCACATGCATGAGCTCACAGACGCTCATGCTCGGCTAGCACCACTGTGATTGATGAGGACAGCACAGCCAGTTTTTGGAAACCTCTCTTGGACTCCCACCCACAGATGGTTGTGAAATTGTCAGAATTTAAACTTGGAAGACAGAGGAGTCTATTGTCTGTTGCACTGCTTAGAAGCCCTCCAGTTCCTATTCTTTACAATTTCACAGGGCGTAGTTTTCAGTCTGTTTCGATTGGCATAACTGATTATGTTTACAGCACTGTTATTCCGTGTGGTCGGGTGTATCAATGTACTGACACATCCTTAACATCTTGCACTCACTAAATACACAAAAAGTGTCAAAACGTCTGGCACCAGAAAACTAAAAGGCTTTTTTGCCTCAAACAAAGATTCCTGTTATGATAGCTAATAAAGTGTATGCTGTTTAACTATGGTTGATCTGACATAGGACAATGATGCCCTTGTGATTATTACAAATTCCCAGTAAGTCCCACAAGCTCCTCAGTAAAATGTTTCTTGTTACTGAAATGTATTTCCTACAAAGACTCATTTTCTGGCAGGCAATATAAGCCTGTTATGACAAATAAACAATGGTGCCGTTACAGTAAAAATGCTGTAATGATGTTTGTGGGATCTTTTAATCTCTCTCTCTCTCACTCTCCCAAGTTATACAGTACTGTGCAGAAGTCTTGACCCACCCCTCATTAATTCATATTTTGCTTCCAAAGAACCAGACTTTCCAGAACAAGACTTTTTATGTAGTCGTAACGAATACTCCAGGCTTCCTGAAAAACTTTTTGGCTCTAATTTTCGGTCCAGTCCCTGTACCTGAGCATTTGTAGATAAATGTTATTGTTTGTTAAACCACACAGTGACATATGAATTATTCAAACATAAAAATCTTCTAAATTAAGGCATGAACCAGTGGGAAACAGGTGCAGATGTTGACAGATGATCAGATCAATGATTAATATTCTGCTGATGCTGAATGCTGAAAGGTTGGAAAAGGACGAGAGGGGAAATGAGGTTGTTGCTGAGGTTGTTACATAAACAACCAATTTGTAAATTGTATCTTTAGACACTGCACAGTTACAGCTACAGGAAAACATTTGTTCCAATGTCATCAATTTAATCTGTAAGATATAGAGGAAGAAATGAGGAGTGACTCCGGACTCTTGCACAGTATTGTACTGTACATGGTTTTATGTATAAGATGAGGGCTTCTCATTCAAGACTTTTACCTCTAAACGTTTTTCCTCATATCATGTTAGAGAGTTTTCCTTGCCAGTGTCAGCCTCTGGCTTGCTCATTAGTCAAATAAAACCACAAATCTATGTACAGATTTCTGTAAAAAAAAAATTCTTTGAGACAGTGTCCATTGTTAAACCGGTAAAAGACGAAAAACAAGAGTAGAAGCTGAGATCAGTTGCTGTTTGACAGTTTTCTGCTACTGAATGTGTAGTGGAAATCACCCACAGCGAGAAACAGAAGATAATGAAAGTGCTAGAGCGATATAGCTACTATTATATGAACTGATAGTGAGTGAAAACTATTTTAAATCCACTCACCCATCCTCGCAGGACCTCAAATATGGTGATCCCTAACGACCACCAGTCCACTTCAAGTGCATATCCAGTCCCACCACTTACAAAAGACTGGAAAATCTCAGGAGCTGAAAAGGACAAGTCAGAGTAAAGAACAGAACCTAAAAATTTGGTGCATAACTTTACAGTTAATATACACTACCTGGCTAAAAAAAAAAAAAAAAAAGGTCGTCACTGTTTCAGAAGGGTCAAATTATTGGGCTGCATCTTGCAAAGAAAACAACTAAGGAGATTTGAAATGACTAGAATTGGGAAAAAATATCATGAACAGAGATATATTGAACATCGATAATATTGAAAGTAAGAGCAATCCAATATGCACACGATGTGGTGAGAACGCACAGGATTGGGACTAAACAGCTGTGTGTCCATAGGAAAATCACTTGTTAGTAAGACTAATCTGAAAAAAAGGCCAAGGATTCGCTAGAGATTTGTTTTTGGAGAAATGGAAAAATGGTCTGATGAGTTCAGACTGAGAATATTCCAGAGTGATGGGTGCATCAGAGTAAGAAAGGAAGCACTCATCATGCATAGTGGCCACTGTACAAGCCTCTGGAGGCAGGTGTTATGATCTGGTGTTGCTTCAGCTATTCTAGACTCAGTTCTAGACTCAGCAACGTTATGCGGCAATAAAAATAAAAAAGTCAGCTGACCACCTGAACATACTGAATGACCAGGTTATCACATCAATGGTATCTTTATTCCCAGATGGCATGGGTTCTCAAATTGTGAAAGAGTGATTCTGAGAGCATGAGGAGTCATTCTCACACATGAACTGGCCACCATATTGTGTGCTGAAATAAAAGCTGAAATAAAAGCTGAAAAGAGAAAGAGGAAATAAATGCCAATCTAAGTAAGATGATTGAAATCTTAGAGAGTTTTATTTTCAAAATTAAGTAAAATGCCATTATACAGTATGAACAAAAAAAATCCAAACAATTAAGTAAAAGTTGGTTATACATGTAAATAGTTAATATAGTCTTTTGTACCCATGTATGGCTTGGTTCCAGCTAAAGCCGTGGCTCTTTCTCCATCTTTGATAATCGTAGCAATGTTGAAGTCAGTCAGGTGGGCGTGACCTGAGGCATGACAAAACCAGTTTAAAGCATCTGAATCCAAACTCACACAAAGTTTACGTCTACTACACAGGGAGAACATCTCGGAGACATCTCAAAGACTTTTAGTGGCTTTTATGAGTTTAAAACTGGATGTAGCTTTCTTGGGTGAGTATAATATTAAGAAAGAAACCAACAGAATGAGAAATTTGTCCTTGGTGCTGCTTTTGTCTGTGAAGTATTATGAGCTGGATGACCCTGAGCGTGGCTTGTTGCACGGAGACAGTCCGTGTTACCGCCGACATTCCACGCCAGCCTGCGGGATCACATCTCCTACATGTCACCTTGGACCACGTCCAAATTTCTATCGAAAGGTTTAGTAAGCATGTACAGTACTGTATGAAGACACACACACACATACACACACTCCTTACCTTGTTCATCCAGAAGAATATTGTCTGGTTTGATATCCCTGCGAAGAAAATACAGGAAAAATAACAATAACATCACAAAGAAAAGTTGTTTTTATCTTTTTTTTTTTTTTACGATTAAGGAATATTGCAGCTGTGCAATGATAATAATCGTATAAAGACCATCTGGAGGGTCTGATTAGGAAGAACGTAATGTGATCAGTGACTTGTGGATGGAGGTATCTCTAGTTTTTCACTGTTCTGTCACCAAATAAGGCAGGAACCATAAAGCGTGGAGGGAAAAAAAGTCCAATTTCAGAAGTTTTGCTGTTTCAGTTAGGCTTTAGTGAACCATATAATGTCAGTGCAGAACTAATCTTCTGCTGACAACAAAAATAGCTAGCCTGCAGGGACAAACTAATAACACAAAGTGCTTCAACTTGGCTGTGTTTTTCTTTTGCGTGTTCAGAATATATTTGTGTATGTGTGTCTGTGTGTGTGTGTGTGTTCTAAGTTATAAAACTAAATTGCCTTGTTGCCCTTTCCTGGTGTGAATGTTTATCTCTCAGGGGGCCTTCATAGATTTCTCCACGCCTGCTAATTGCCTGGGACACACATACATGCCTCTAGCACACACACATGCCTCACTGCAGGGTCTCAAGCACACGCTGCCAACACACCCCACCATGCTACACGCATACGTGCTCACACACACACACACACATACATACACACACACTGCAAGTTCAACACAACTAATTAAGCCAACGATCCCACAGTGCTGGTAGTCAGCCAAGATGATTAGATTCATGAACATGGGATTCTTATTATCCTGCATTCTTATTCCTATTATATAGCAAAACACACACACACTTGCAAAATCTCTGAAAAGCTTAAGCCTTTTGCAAGCATTATAACCTAAAATTAGATGTTTTTAAAACAACAATATTTTAAGCTTAATATATAGTGGAATAATCAGAAGGTATTATATTATACTTGTTACTTTTCTCCTTTTATGCTAATGATGATAAAGATTTATTTAATAATAATAACAACAACAACAACAACAATAATAATAATAATTATTATTATTGTTATTATTATTAATATTATTATATTAATTGTACTAATTATGATTATTATGATTATTATTATTATGTTATTAATTGTACTAATTATTATTATTATTATTATTTTATATTATTATTATTATTATTATTATTATTATTTTATTATTATTCACCAATTTCTTCATATACTTTACTAACAGCTTTATCCTTTAGTTAAAAATTAGCTAATTAAATATGTGTCATGTCGGCCTAAGTACACACAGGAACGCAGGTGCAGGAAGAACACGGTTCGGGTGAGGCGGTTCGGGTGTTACAATATGATTTATTGCGAGAATATCTATATAAAAAATATTACTTTTCTTCATTTTAGAAAAAAAAATGCTTATAATATAAGAATAAATCCGATCTGAGAAATACTCCTATTTTTACATTTCCCAGTGTGGCTGTCGATTTCTCTACATTTTCTCCTCATGTCAAAATATTTTTTTTTTGTCATAGTGCTAAAATGTCAAAGGATTTCTCAGCACATCAGAAACCTGACAGGGGGAAAATTGTTCAAAATTGTTCTGGCAGGAAAAATCCCCAAATCCCTTAACTTTGAGTCAGAAGGAAAATATATTCCCTTCTTTTATTTCGTTCAGGAATTCTGCGCATGGATTAATTTTGCCTCCCTGGGCATCATGACATGGCAGCTAGGACTGTTGCTAGGAGACACTCCTCCTGTAGTTGGTGCAACAAAATAATTGCACGGCAAGGCCGATTCCCTGTCAGGAGTCCAGAGTGTGGAACAGAACGGCACACCCTCTGGAGACTAGCGTATGGAGTTTTCGGAGACCGAATGCAGCCTGTTTGACACCACGATTTGTCCCACAGGAACAGAGTATGAAGAGAGACGCTAGAGATGGCAAGAAGCCTTATCATCTCCATTGATCTCCTGCTAATTTGAGTTATGTGGCTTTATATAGACAAATATGAATAAAGGAAGTTTGGTTGTTGTCCCTGTAATGTTGATGGATAAATATTGGCTCAAGCTGTGCAGTTTCTGCTACAACATAATGCACACAGCTAATCGTCTTTATGAAAGGTCATACCAGCGGGAGGCTTTACTGGGGCTTGAAGGCATGACCAAGTGAATCAGAAAATCACTATCTGGCATCTCTGATTTATACAGTATGGTTAAGTTTAATGATGATTATGACGATATATCACACTATAATACATACAGTACATTTATATATAAATAATAATAATCTTATTTGCTGTTAATGTCGTCTCATCATTTCTACTGCTTTATTTAGTACAGGAGATATAGGGAACTAGGCGGGTGACAATCCATCACAAGGCACACTTGCATGCTTATTTACACACTACAGGCAATTTGGGAACACCACTTAAACTAATCTGCATCTCTTTGGATTGTTGGAGGAAACCCACCAAGCATGGGGAGAACAAGCAAACTCCATGCACAAAGACCCCGGGGTGGGAATTGAACCCTTACCCTGGAGGTGCAAGGCGACAGTGCTAACCACTAAGCCACTGTGCCACCACGTGTTAATGTGTCTGCTGTAGATCTCAAAAGCAGCACTACTTTGCTGGCACACTATAAACAAACCTAAATGTTATGACAGATTTTATGAGAGTTCATTCATTTTTAATAGACCATAACTTCAGTCATAATCTTCACCTGGGACACCGCACGCTGTAGTGTGTTAAGCAGCGCACATACTTTTTCATGCACTCTCTCACATTACCACCCCCATACACACATACCTGTACGTGATAAAACATTACGATCGGTGTTAAAGTCAAACCGGAACTTACAATGAAATTTCTCGTGAATGGAGGCGTAAAACAGATTGCCCTTTACAAAAGACTTCAGACACAGGATGGTGATGAGACTCTTAATCCCAGTGAAACATTTGAGTGGTCCAAACAGTGGGTCCAGAGCCCACTACAGTCCTTCCCATGAAAATCCATCACCTGTTCCCCTAAAATCAACTATTAACTTGTTTCCAATTTGCAAAAGAGACATATCTGTCTATGAAAACTGTTCACACAATCATTCATGAACACCACAGGAACTCTGCTGAGAGTTATCGCCACATCCCCCGTACAGTCCTGACCTCATTTCCACATGTTTGCACCATTAAAGGAGTTCCTGGGAGGCCAGCGTTTCAGACCAAGCTGTCCATCATGACTCTGGCTACTGAGAAAATTTGCTATCTTGATGGTATCCAAGCGCTGGGATAGTGTAGCATTGGATTATATAGCAATAAAGATAGTTTAATAAAGATACTTTCATAACCAATAATCAGTCCTTTCAATACAATGAACAGTCCTAGTTTGACTTGAACACTCCTTGTATATTAATCCGTTCTTCATCAGTAGGCTCATTATTCTTTTCAAGGTCACAGTGGATTTGTAGCCTGCTTTGGGAACAATAGGTGACACCCTGGATGCTCTCCCTGGACCACACATTCACATGCTCATTTGCACCTAAGGGCAATTTACAGTACAATAGCATAGAGCAGATGGAGCGATGGTCTTGGTTTTGGAATGTGTAGTGAAATTCTTACTTCAGGCCTACGTAGGCATATCCATATATCCATATTCAAATATCCATACTCGTTTTCATATATTAATAGTTTAATAGGGCACTACAGTTCCACAGCACATAACAGAAGAAGAATGAATTAATTAATAGTATAATAGACTCTTCCAACAGTCCAACACTGTCTCTGCGAAATCTAAAGCTTTAGTTAATTCACTGTCCTGGCTTGCACTTCACCCTACAATAGAACAGATGGATGACTGTAATTACAAACTTGAACAGCATCCACATCTTTTTAAAATGAAGAGCAATAAAGAGGGAATCAGTAGAAGAGCACTAATAATGTGTGACACCAATTATGAAACCAGACTGGCCTTCAGTAAATGCCCCGCAAGGGCCTTGGGGTGATTTTAAAGCATTGACTTAGAGACAAATACGGCACAATAGAGTGGAGACAATGTATGTGAGCCTGAAAGTAACAGAGACACCGCAGGAAAAAACTACACGCTGACAAAATGTAGTTAGTGGTTGATATATTGTTGAAAGAAGCTCATGAGGAATCTAAACTCGGAGACACTTACAGTATCTATAGATGTGTGTGTGTGTGTGTGTGTGTGTGTGTGGTCGGGGTCAATTCTGAGTCAAACTCTAAAGAAGAAGCAGCACTCTATAAGTGACAGAAACAAGGCTTAGACCTAGACCGAGGCTGTTAGGTTGGTGGTGGGCATAATAGAGGCATGAATAGTCTCCTGTGGTAGCCGGGAGTCTGGTATGCATTGTCAGAAGTCATTTTATAATAAAATATTTAAATATATCACAGGTGGTAATATCCCCTTTTTGTAAAAGTGAGAATAATGCACTTGTCAAAACCACAGCGTCATAACTATAGACTGTCACAGAGTATCGGCTTGAGTGTGGGTGTGTGTATGTGTGAATGTGGGAAAAATGTTGTCACAAGCTTGTCCAACTCAGGCTGTGACATAGAATATTTCTGTCATGTGCAGCTTTACTGCAAAACATGTGACAAAGTTCACCAAGGTCTAGTGTGATGTCCACATGAATATAATGCAGCCAAAATCAAATTCCTAACCATGCGGTGCCATCAAACTTTATTTCACAACAGAATGAGACACTCAGGGAGGATAGGTGTAATTGGTTTCATTATGTAATATAATATTACAGCCAAGCTAAGACGGCCAGGTGAAACGCTGGCACAAAATAGATCGCAGAAAATGGGTGAGACATCAGCAGCAGGTAAAAAGTAAAAGCAAGTCAAAACCTCCCACAACCGACCCCAATATAAATGGCTCTAAATGCATATCTACAGTGCCTTGCCAAAGTATTCCAAGTAGGAATCCTGCAGAGTTCAGCTTCAATCCTAATGAAACACACCTGAACAAGCTAATCAAGGTCTTCAGGAGCCTACAAAGGCTACAGGCAGATGAGTTTTTTGTTTTGTTTTCATGGTTGGAGCTGAAATCTGCAGGACTGCGGTTCAAGGCAATGGTTTACTTCAGTGTAGCTTTTGCAGTCTGGAATGGGTCGTTGCTTTGTTAAAACAACATTGGGGCCTGTTGCACATTCCAGAAGTGTTCAAAATTTAAATTCTTAACAGTTCTTGACAGACAGAGAGAGGGAGAGGAAGAAAGAGAAAGAGAGAGAGTGAGAGAGAGGAATAAAGAGAGAGAGGAAGAAAGAGAGAGTGAGAGCGAGAGAGAGAAAGAGAGAGAGTGAGAGCGAGAAAGCGGAAGAAAGAGAGAGAGGAAGAAAGAGAGAGAGTGAGAGTGAGAGAGAGAAAGAGTGAGAGCGAGAGAGAGAAAGAGTGAGAGCGAGAGAGAGGAAGAAAGAGCGAGAGAGAGGAAGACAGAGAGAGAGAGTGTGTGCTCTCTTGTGCACACCAGTAACACCAGTAATTTTAGATCATTTGGATTACACCGGTATCTCAGCATACAAATTTAATCCATTCCGAAGGTGAGTTCTTAATGCGAAATTTCATATTGCAGTTGTCCCACAGGAAATAATACAAATGCAGATAATCTGTTCCAGCCGCCCCAAAAATATTAAAAGTATTCTCCTTTTCCAACACCATCTTCATATTTTTGCATATAAAAACAATCAAAACATTTAGAAAAGACATGTAAATGAGATAAAATATGAAATAAATAGACATTAAACCTCACTTAACCTTACTTTATGATTCCTCTTGGTACCAGCTGCTTTAAAAATAAAACTGAAAGTGGCTCCCTTTTCTACCATTCTTGCTAACATTCATGTCTTCACTAAATCTTGAAAAAAAAAAAACTAATTAAACTCGCTTTGTTCGACTTTACACTAATGCAAACAAGTTTTGAACAGCTCCAGGACGTATGTGCAACTTCGGTTTGGCTGTACTGTTTTTTGTTTTACACACCTTATCCTGCACAACAAACTAATAAACTGTCATATTCATAGCTCTTGTTGTTACAGGATTTAAAAACATGAGTATTTAGGTCGAGAAATCTTAGCAGTTCTTTACACTACTTTGTAACAGTTGGTAGGTAGATTGTGACAGATCTTAGACAGTTCTTGACAGTTCAGCATGAGTTTGGCGCAGTTCTTAGTGGAGTCCTAGATCATTCTTAAGTACATCTTAAGATTTCATAGCTAATCTGTTATAGCTGATTAGAGCATCTGCTATATTGGAAAAAATATGCATATGTTAATATGTTAATATTTACTTGCCTAAGTAGTGTATTTCTATATAAATACAGTCAAGTCAATACATTTTGGAAATCATTTTATAAGTTTTTTTTTGTTTGTTTGTTTTTTTAGTCTTTACACCACTACATTAAATTTGAAATGAAACACTAGATGTGAGTGAAGCCAAGACTTTAAGCTTCAATTTAAGGGGTTTGAGTTACAGCCATTTTAATTCACATCCCCTCATTTTCATTTTCATAAACGTATCTTTGTGCCAAAATTTATCGACCTGATTGTAAGAACACAAAATTCAATTGTCAGGTTTCTCTTAAATCTGAGTCACTTTCGTGCTGCAATCTTCTTTTTGATCTTCTTGTGAAGCCAAGCATACAACTTAATCAGAGCCTCTACATGTTTTTAAATGACTGAGTCTTTAGTCCACCATTTTCCCCAGACCAGAGTTTAAATCTCCATTTGTGACTTTTAGGAAATGATCTTACATGAATTTCTTTCCTGCCCAATTGTCCTACAACCTCTTCACTATTTTGCCTGATTAAAAATGTAATCAGTTTGTTCTCACGATTGGGCTAATGGAATTATCCCAAAGAGAAATTAATTACAGGATCACCCAAAATATTCAGTGAGCTAAGCTAATTTTCCCTACAATAGTACAACTAACTCATTCTCCAAATTCTGCAATCACCATGTAGATGGAGTCATTTATTAATAATGACCAGAGGGTTTCATAATTATATTGAGCAATTTAATTGTGTTGCCATCTGCAGTAGAGGCACATGACTTTTTTTTTTTTTTTTTTTTAGGAATTGTGTGGGTCACACACAGATACACGCACCTACAGGCAATGTTGGAACACCAATTTGCCTAAACTGCACGTCTTTGGTCTGTGGAAGACCCCCGGATTATGCAGAGGAAAGCCACCAGTCACAGGGAGAACATGCAAATTCCATGTACAGAGACCACAGGCGGAATTCGAACCCGAATCCTGGAGGAGCAAGGCGACAGTGCTAACCACGAAGCCATCATGCCACCACAACTAAATAGTATTTTCTTTATTTTGACATCAACGCTGGTGGTTTTGTTTTCTTTTTAATCTCATCTGTCTGATCACTTCATGATGCTAAAACGTGTAAGAAAAAAATGGGACAGGATGGGATAGGAAATATTTTTTCCCAGGATTTCTCCATCTGTCATAGGATTTGGATGGGTAAAGAGTATTTTTGTGAACGTGGACAGGACAGGAGTGAAAATGCACTCCTAGGTCATCCACTATGTGATTCTCAAGCCATAGGAAATCCAAACTATTAAAAAAAAAAAGTTAAAAAGGTACCGTAGCTGTTTTTTCTTTCCAACACAGTTTGTATCTCAGTGAAAAAGCATAAGGGTACAGCTGAAATCTTACTTGCCATATATGGACAAAGAGTGTGGTTGAGTTTCAGTAGGTCTCACACACACCTGTGTATGATGTGTTGGCTTTGCAGGTAGTCCAGTGCCAGGGTCATCTCACACAGGTAAAGCTTAACTGCCTCCTCGGTAAACTGGACATTTTGCTGCAAGTGATACCTCAAGTCTCCTCCCAGTAACAGGTCTACTACCATGAACATGTCCTCCTCATCCTGGAAAGAATACCTGGGACACAGGTTAGAGGTCACAGAGCTCAGTCAAACCCCCAACTGGAACGAGTAATACTCACTTACACAAAGCACATGCGACATGTCATGCATCACGGTTTACATGCAAGGAGTGTTAGAGAAAAAAAGATATTAAAACAGATATTAAAACAGATATAAACACGGAAATAAGCATGAATTAAAGACTTACACATTAAAAAAAAATCTGGAGATTTTAAATCTTTTGAGCAGTATGTCTATATACCGTGGAGATTAATTACCAGTTTTGTTCTTTCACTAGACACTATTATTCCCATCCAAAAAAATAAATAAAAAATACTAATAAATGCAAGGGCCAAATTCACAACACAATAAAAGTATCGTTTTCCTTCCCAGTTCAGGACCCTGAATTTACAGTGGATACATTTTATTGTGTCAAAAACGTTCACCTTGATGGACCTGTGTAATCATTTAATCTTAAAACACTGTAATGTTTTACATGTAATACACACATAGTCAGGACTTTATGTAGTCTGTCAATAATTTAAGCATTTGTTACTTTAATACTCATTCAGACCATTTGTGCCATTATTTGCTATTAGCCTGAATAAAAATATTTTAATACAAAAAAAACCTCTTTTAATAGTAACAGTAGATTTTAAATCACAATTGCAACGTACAGTATGTCAAAATAATGACAATGTGATTTAAAAAAAAAATCTAATCGTTCAGTACTAATCCAAATAATGAAATTAAATGTGTGAAGTTGAAATGCAACGCAAAAGGGAATTATATTCAATTCTGGCACAAAGTCATCTACATTATACCAATGCACACTAATCGTCATCATCATCATCATCATCATCATGTGTACATATTCACAAAAGAATCTAATTACAACATTTATGTACTGCTTAAGGAAAAAGAAACTGGTGATTTTTTTTAAATTCAGGTTGCTTTTTCTTCCAGTGCAGCTCTACTGTACATCGAGTACAAATACAAAGATATTAACAATTGGCCATGTCATATATTCCTTTATTAGGTAATTAGATTATTTTGTAAATATGTACACATGATGATGATGAAGATGATGATGATCATTTTTAAATTTCTGTATTTTTTTTATTTTTATATTTCATATACAGTATTTCTTATATTTCTTTATGTATTTAAAAAACACCAGTACTTTTTACACAAAACAGATCATGACATCACATATAAGTAATGCATTACTTTTCAGCATGGTATGTTTTTTTTTGCATGTCACATGCCAGTTGTTTATTTTATTGGCATGGAATCTCCATACTGCATTGAACATTTCCGTTGATACTGGCCTACACTCAAAACAATAAAATCAATCAAACAGTCTGTGACCTCTGCCTATAAATTAATTTATTTGGCATTATTTGTAATGACAAATGAAGTCTGGTTTTGTTGTTGACTTTTAAAATTAACATTTTCAACTAATTAATAAACTGTTGTTTAAATGGCAATATAAATGATCATTAATATTAATTTATGCACATAAATTTTATTGCACATAAAGAAAAATCAACTTTTCTCATTCTCTCATTGTCTATAACGTTTTATCCTGTATACAGCATCATGAGGGGCCTGGAGCTTATCCCAGGAGACTTAGGGCACGAGGCAGTACACCCTGAACGTGGGAACCAATCCAATCCAATGAACCCGAACCGTAAAGGTGCAAGGTGATAATGCTAACCACTACGCCACCATGCCGCCAGATTTTCTCTTTATTTATAAATAATGGCTAATGTGAATTTTGTGATAAGTCACTCTAAAAAAAAGTTTGGGAAACACTGCTCCTGCGAATCCACAGAGGGGGCACCTATGTTCCACACTTCCCTTTTTATATCTCTGCTCAGGAAAGTTAACACCACCTCACGTCGTGCTCGGCGTTCATCATCACCGAGCACGACGTGAGGAGAGCCTTCAAGAGAGTGAACACCAGGAAAGCAGCAGGACCAGACGGCA
>JAQQZS010000038.1:7471374-7481662 GCA_030068045.1 Platyallabes tihoni
TATTAAGCATTTCACTGCATTTCGTACTGTGTATGACTGTGTATGTGACAAATAAAATTTGAATTTGAATTTGAATTGATTGAGTTGAGAATCACATTATAGTCACTTCTCATTTGATAATCATTACCTGGATGGTAACCAAACCTCAGATATCACACCTCTATTCAGCAGGATGCCATATCAAATAGTATCCTGATCAGTTATAAGAACTCCAGGAAACTAGAGTAAATGTAATCGTTTAAGCTATGGCTTAATTTAACTATACCACTAAAAGCAAAGGTCTGCAAACTCAGCAAGCTATTATGCACATGATCTCATGTTTCTCCTGAACAAATCCAGACTTCTCATATTAAAATGGAACAAATAAAGACTTATGAGAACAAGAGTGTTAGAACCCTTTGCCAGATACACAACAGCCAGCGAACTCGGAAGCTCCAGCCCAGGTTTCTTCCATATTAAACCCTGGTATTGTTCAGGCTAGCTAGGATACAGTCCTTTCTCATTGACATTATATTTCTTATATTACTTTAGTATACAGTACAGTATGTCTTCTCTGTGACAAGGAGCACTATTGTCCTCTCTCAGTTAAGTGTGCATCTGTACCATATTGAAAACTAGTTCCATATTCTATCCCTTAATTGGACATATAGTAATTTAGTAAACGATCACAGAGTAATTAAAGAAAAGAATAATTCAGACAGTCTGAGATTCTATCTGCAGAGTCTGCAGACAGTTCCCCATGTGTCAGTTCTACATTAGAATCGGCAACAGACAACGATTCCCGGAACACAGAGTGGCCTACAAACGATAAGCCCTGAATTTGAAGCACAATAAGGTTTTTTCATTTATATATTTTGAAAACCAACACTAAAAGCAACAGAGGCAAATACAAAACAAGTACAGTAAGTGTTCTACAGAGTAATATGATAACTATAAGTGATGTGATAACTCTTCCAGTTAACATCAATCTAATGGTGTGTGTGTACAGTAAGAGAGAGAGAGAGAGCGAGAGAGAGAGAGAGGGAGGATGTTTTTCCCCTATACAATATATTCCATGTAATATAAATGTTATTCTTAATAAGTAAATGGCATAATTAATATTCATTAAAAATAAATAATAAAAAAATAGCAATATAATTAAAAGAGAGGTTTTGTCTATATACAGTATTGTTCAGAACTCGCTCTTTCAAAGATATCTTTACGTTTTATACATTAGAGGACCAGAAACCAGTGGCAGAAAATTTCCTGTAAGTCTGTATGTCTGTCCAGCCAGATTTTGTCACTGCGTCACACAGAAATGCCTGAACTGAAATTGATGAAAATTTTGCAGTACTTGGATAGCTGCCTGAAGTTTAACCTGCACCATAAGTTACCACTTTTATTTAATAATCTACTTTAAAATAAGATACTAATAGGCTAATTGCTCAGTGTAAACAAACATCTGCACCAATGAATATTAATTAGAAAAGCTAAACTGAATATTTTTGCTGGGATTAGTTCATATTTTCACAGCTGAAATAACAGTACTGAAGTAGTATAAGTGAATATTAGCACGCTGGAGTTGCCTTAAGACAAACCTAACCTTTATCGGATCTACTTTTCCGATTTCTTATCCGTGATTCACTCTCTATGATTACTGAACATGGTGTGTATTTGGCTGACGATGAAAGAAGTACAACAAGGCGTAAACAGAAACTTTTTTTTATATCCTCTCTTTCCCGTTGATTGTAATAAGATGAAATTACTGTACTGTAGGTTCAAAAATCTTGCCATGAACCAATCCAGTGGAAACCAATACCACATAATGTCATGCCAAACAAAATTTTGTGAAATTACAATTCATCTTCGTTACAGGCAGACATGTACTGTACAGTACGTGGGCTTCAACCTGAAACCATAATATCACAGATTAAATTTAATCTTTGATATTATTTTCATGCTTATTTTTAGCTAGAATTATTTCTATGAACTTTCTTTTCCCATCAACAACAAGTACCTCATCTTGGACATGATATAAAAACATAAAAGTGGCACCCACGCATCCAAGCAGCCATCCAATGAGCCAGTCATGTGGCAGCAGCACCACTAACAGAACCATGTGGATGCAGGCCAAGAACCTCAGCCACTGCCCACACTGAGTACCAGAAAGAGTGCGCCAGTATAGTGATTATTTTGATGCATTTTGTTATTTTTGGTATCTACTGTACTATTTAAAGAATGTCTTTAAATCAACACAGTATATATACATGTATACAGTATATACATATATTACCTTGCTAGGACATTTTCTATTATATTAAAACGAAAAAAAATTTCAATATTTTACATTCGGGCCACCCCAGAAGTCAAAATTTAAAAATTGCTACTGCAAATAGTTATTTAACGACTTGATTAAAGCTTCACACTTGGCTATCAAGCATTTGTTAAAGTAGCTCAATCTCCAACATCTTCGGATGAAGACAGCCAAGCAAGGATTATTCAAGACCGTGAACAGTTAGCTTGGTGAAGTGCACTGTAAAGACTCAATATTATAAATCACAGCTATTTTTAGGCTTTGATTTGCGAGAAGGTATAAAGATTGGAGAAATGGAAAAAGGTCATGTGGTCTGATAAGTTCAGACTGACCCCATTCCTGAGTGATGGGCGTGTCAGGGTAAGTGGGGAAGTGCATGAAGCGATGCACCCATCATGCATAGTGCCCACTGTACAAGCCTCTAGTATTATGATCATGGGTTGCTTCATTTGGTCAGATCTAGGCTCAGCATATGTGGCAATAAAATGAAGACAGCCAATGACCTGAATGTACTGAACGACCAGGTTATTATATCTATTGATTCTGTATTTCACTAATGGCACGGGTATAGTCCAGGACTATATCAAATTGTAAAAGAGTGGTGTGGTGAATAATTTTCACACACTACTAAAAGTCTTTAGGTGTGCTGTGAGCAAAGCTAAAGGCAGTCCAGCAAAATATTAGACTGTATTTTTTCCCCCTGGCAGGGTATATTGAAGGTTTTCGCCTCTGAATATCACCAGTTCAATTTCAGTTATGAAAGGGAGACGGGTTTATAGTTCAGGAACAATCAACACATCTATAAAACATATCAGCTGCACCCAGCCAGCCACAGCCATAAAACCGGCCCTATAAAAGAGAGTTTTTATCCACAGTAAGGCTCTAGCAAAAAGCTGGGTATATAAAAGAGATCAGTTAGGCACAATAATAATAATACTGACCATTATTGCCCAACAGGCCTCCCCTTTAATAGAGATCTCTTATCAAAGTAATGGCAATGTGAAAGCATAATGAACAACAGAAAACTTGAGCAACTAAATTTTGGAATTAAGTTAATAGCGAAGGAGGAATGAAATGGGATGAATAGATCATTTATCCTGAGCTATATAGATGCTCCGAAGGCTAAATTAAGCTTTTTCTTGGATATATTTGGCTAACTAATGCCTGTTATCAAGGGTCTGCAACACATGCAGGAAATCACTGTATCTAATTGCAGCAAGCTGAAGTCTGTTCTCCACCAACACACACGTTCTTGTTCCTATGTTAGTTAGAAAATTGAGCCATCATTGCATGTATTGAGCATTTGTGCTTCTCAGGCAATGTAAGTGGAAACAAATGATGGATACTTTATATAATTTTTTCATTAAATTTTCTCCTAGAACATACACATCATCAGTATCCATAAGCAGTACATTAATGTTTAGTAATAATCATTACTATCACTTGTAATTTCTGAAATATGCCTACTGCAACTGTGTACATAAGCCTGATTTTAAGGGATTATGGGGAAGAAGAAGAAAAATATTCAATACATGGGTTAAAGGAAGTTTCAAAGCAGTCAGTTTATCAACTTATAATATGAATAAGCAGCGGCATGGTGGTGTGGTGGTTAGCATTGTCGACTTGTATCTCCAGTGTCCAGGATCGATTCCCGCCTCGGGGTCTGTGTGCATGCAGTTTACATACTTGGTGGGTTTCCTCCCACAGTCCATAAACATGTAGACTAGGCTAACTGGTGTTCCCAAATTGCCTGTAGTGTGTGAATGTTGACTGGATGTACTACCATAGTCGTAAAAATACAAATAAATACAACTGTCAACATTAGCCTCCACGTCCCCTAGTTGGACAACAAAGGTTCCTAGATGGATGGATGGACTATGAATAAATAACCAAAACTCCATGTCTAATGCTTCATTTGAAACAGATTTATCAAACATGTATTTTAATCACAAGACCATGAAGAAGGGTCAATGTCGAGCATTTTCTACAATAATCCACAGATCCCTCCAAACCAGAAGACGTTTTCCACTCCCAAATCTCACTTTAACCCATGTTTGTAGTCACATGCCATTGATAATTACCCCAAGGGTAACCATACCCTGCCTGCCATGTAAATCTCTTCATCAGTGCGAGGAGCCACAGCAAATGTGAAAGACTTGGGAATCAGCAATGTGAGGATAGATTAGTCTGGTATTTCAGCTAGTTAATGCTTGATGAAGGGGAGATTTTGAACATCAGTAAAAGCAGATGTTCTTTTGTAACCCACTGCTGTTCTAATTTGTAATATGCTGATTCTTTGCTTAATGCAATGAAACCCAGAGCTAAATCAGCTATATGCAATTGCGCTGACCTTTGTTCTTATTGCAATTGTGAGAAAACTAAGCCGTGAATACATAAAATTTAGGAAGCAGTTGCAAATTTGTCTTTAGCTGACAAATAATTCTCAGTGTCTTGACAAAGTATTTAGTAATCTAACCTATTTTTATATTTAATAGCAGGAGATGACGCATTTCATGTATAGTAAAGTAAGAGGTTTTCTATACGATCTATGCAGCAGTAAAGAATAAAGTTAAAGCCTTGACCCAAATTTCCAACAATTTAAAAATAATATGAGCATATTTCAAATATCACTTTTGTCTACAGTAAAGATGTGGAGAAAGTGTAAAAATATTACCTAGGTCGGGTCGGCTCTCTAAACACAATCAAGGAATCTTACTCACTCATTTTCTATACCATTTTATCCTTTCAAAACTGTTGTGTTGGGGGGGTGTCTGTAACCTTTTCCAATTTTGTAATGCCAATTAACCTAATCTACGTGTCTTTGGACTGTGGGAAGAAACATACCAAACACAGGGATAACATGCAAACTTGACGCACAGACCCAAGGCAGGAATCGAACCCGGACTCTATAGGTGCAAAACAACAGTGCTAACCACAAAGTCACTGCTGCCGTAGAACCCTCATTATAATGTTTGTGGAATGTGTGGGTTCAGGACAAAAGTGCAGAAACTCAGTGGGTTTTTCAAAGTGAAAACCAGGAGTTGATATTCAAAGCCAGGAAACATGAAACTAATAAACAAAATCTCTAGTAACACTTAGTGCCATAAAGACAAAACAAGGCAATGAATCAGTGTGATACTGTATAGACAAACTAATCATGGACTGAACACAGAAGTGCACACGATTAGGGAACAAACTAATTACAGGATGAAGCTGGAGACAAGACAAAACAGGTGCGCCAGTGGCTGGCATCACGTGGTTCAGAGGAAACTTCCCAACTGAGTGGTAGTAGTAGCGTTAAATGTGGGAGCCCCCTAGTGACGGGGAGGAATTGGACACGACTAAATTAGGGAGAAAATCAGGAAAAATCCAAAAATAATAATAATAATAATAATAATAAAAGACTAAGATTAAACATTTCAGTTTTAATTATATAAATGTATGAAAATTATATGTGTGCTGTATCTAAACAAACACCGGATCAAACACTGGAAAAACATTTTCCACTACTGTTTCCCAACTAATCCAAGAAAATAATTTTATAAAGATCAAAATCTGTCCATCCATCCAGCCAGCCAGCCAGCAATTCTCTATATTGCTTATTTCAATTCAGGGTGGTGGTGGTAGCAGGAGAAGATACTGTATACGTATAGATAGAGTTCATAGACGCTGGATCAGCCCCAGGGCCTCCCCGCAGCTGGCAGTGCCAGGTAAACCTCCAGGGGAATACACCAAGGGGGCCAACCTTGGTGAGCAAACCAACTCAACCAGATCAGGAGTTCCAAGCTTCTCATCCAATTCCACAAGGGGAAAATAATTTCAGCTGATTCGCAATCTTGTTCTTTCTGTCACTTTACAAAAGTTTGTAACCAGTGTAAGGGTAAGATAAGGGTAGGAATACCTGCGCTAAGGGTAGATAAGGGTAGGTAGACCAGCTTTTGGTTAATCGAAAGCTTCTTCCTCCTCACCACTAAGGTTTGGTAGAGCAGAAGCTGCACCCAACCTTGGGTCAATCTCATGATCCCTTTTTCCTTTACTTGTTACCAAAGACCATGAGATACGTAAAATCCTCGCCCTGGGATAGGGTCCCCCATCACCAAAAAGAAGTATGCCATCTTTTTTCAGAAAAAACTAACTTCTTACATTAATTTCATCTTCCCCTTAAAAGTTCTGTAACAGCCTTTTAAGAATGTTATGTACAATATGTGTATCACTATTATAGTATTGCTATTTGGCAACACAATCCATCAATAGATGCATACAATGCTTACTCAAAGCTAAAGCCTTGTCTGCTTCTTCTAAAGAATTGCTTGCTTCTTCATTTGGGGAGATTTGTAATCATTTGTATGGAGCTTTTTTTAGGCATCAATTACTAAACTATTTTCACTCTGCTGAGGTGCACATGCCTTCTGTCAGCCCACCCATGTAAAGGAAGCCAAGAAAGCTGTAATAAACGGCTATTGTCTGGAGCCAAGTAACAGCTACTGCAAAAATTTGTGTTCCTCTAAAAAAGAACAGTAAAAGTGAAAAAATATTATGATCTCATTAACAATCAAATATAGCTGTGGCCAAAAGGTTTGAGCATATTAATTTTCACAAAGTCTGGTCCATCCGTGTTTTTAGATCTTTTTGTCAGATGTTGCTATGGTATAATGAAGTATAATTATTGTACAAGCATTTCATAATTTCCAAAGGCTTTTATTGACAATTACATTAAGTTTATGCAAAAAGGCATTATTTGCAGTGTTGATCCTTCTTTTTCAAGACCTCTACAATTCTCCCTGGCGTGCTGTCAATCAACTTGACTGATGGCAGCCCATTCTTCATAATCAATGCTTGGGGTTTGTTAGAATTTGTTGGTTTTTGTTTGTCCACCTGTCTCTTGAGTCTCCAAGTTCTGAATGGAATTACGGTCTGGGGAGTTTCCAGGCCATGGACCCAAAGTTTTGTTCTTTTACCCAAGCCACTTAGTTATCACCTTTGCCTTTTGAGAAGGTGCTCCGTCATGCTGGAAAACTGATCTTGGATGGTTGGGAGAAGTTGCTCTTGGAGGATGTTTTACAGTAGCTGTGTTCTTATGCACAATTTTAAGTGAGCCCACTCCCTTGGCTGAGAAGCAACTTCACACATGAATGGTCTCAAGATGCTTTATTGTTGGCATAGGACCGATGGTAGAAAATTAATATTTGTGTCACTCGCAAAACATTGCTATATGGCTGTAGGTATTAATTGATGATCATAAATAAGACTCAAAGAAAGAACAGACAAAGATTTTTGACATTGTGCTTAAATATAACTGACAAATATATAAATCTATAAAAGTATGTTGTTAAGAGCATTATCAAATATATGTTAAAAGAATTAATAATAATAGGCTACTAGGTTCGCTCTGGTGGACTCGCAATTTTAAAAAATTTCAATGTGATTCAAGTGGGGTGTTTTGGGTTGTTATATTAATGAGACATTTATTTTATTCCCCAGATTCAGTTTCTTAGTTGATGGAATCAAACTCACCACTAACATAAGGTATCCAGATTCATTTTCATTTGAGGACATTTATTCCCTTATACCATTTGTAGAGAAGCAAAATACACCATCATACATGTATCAAGAGGCTTGCTTATCTGTACTTTACTGTGGGTATGATGTTCCTGGGTTCTACAAAGATGATGAGCTGAATTATCGACTATGAGTACTATTTTATTTTTTTCTGTCCAGATTATATCCTTCCAAAGGAATTCCAAAAGTTTGTCTATGCTTCCCTTTAGTAGTTAAGAACTTTGACATGGTGCACATGTCTAAGGATGCGTAGTTGTGGGTTCCTTAACTTTTTTACCTGCATATTGTTGAAGCTGTTGTACTCTCAGAGATGTTTATGGCTTTTTCCAGTCAAGGTGTGTTTATAATGTTGTTTCTCAGAACGTTAGGACACTCACATTCCGTGTAATTGCTACTTGTTGCTTGAGATCTTCACATTTCTGTCTCATGTCATTACATGCTTTATAATTTCATCAGTTGCAAGTTTCAGCATTAACATCTAGAACGAGACTCATATATAATCCTGAAAACCTTCCCTTGGTTTACTGCTGAACGGTTATTGCTTCTCTCCTAATGCATAATGCTGTTCTGTCCTTTCAAGTAGCTTTAAGTTTTCTATACACATGTTCCGGCTATACGTAATATGCATGCAACACACAGTACCTTATAACACACCCTTATAACACACACACATACACTGATATCAAGCAAGAAGCTGCAGTCTAGTACTCACAGTGATTTTATAAGCAATGAGACATGAGAGCCTGAAAGCATCGTCCTTATAAATCACAATAAGAGCAGACAGAAGGAGGACAAGTGGTAATGGTCACTGACTTTTAGCTCACTGGCTAGTCTAAATCCTTCACGATGACCTGTACATCCTCGTATGAAAGGTAATATTAAAAATGAATTGAAGAAGATTCAATTATTGTCACATGTACTTTTTACAGCACAGCGAAATGTCTTCTTCGCATATCCCAATTAGGAAACTGGGGTCAGGAACACAATATTGACCTAATCTGCTTGGGCAATCGCAAAAGCGATGTTTAACCAACTCATACACACATAGGAGGTTTTTTATAAAACAAAAGAAATTCCCGTTTCATTTATTTTATATACTGTACACAGGGTCGTGGCGGCCTGGAGCCTATCCCAGGAGACTTTGGGCACACCCTGGACAGGGTGCCAATCCTGTGGGAGGAAACCAGAGTACCCAGAGGAAACCTACCAAGCACGGGGAAAACATGCAAACTCCATGCACACAGACCCAATGTGGTAATCAAACCCTGGAGGTGCGAGGCCACTGTGCTAACCACTACACCACCTATTAAACCTGTTCTAGTTTCAATTAGGTTTTAATGTCAATTTATACAACAATAATGTGGTATAGATAATGGATGAAATAAGAATTGTTTGCTAAAATGAAATATTAGGGTAAATCAGTATGAGTTGACGACAAATGCTCCAGAGACAGTTTAAATTGGAACATTATCCTCATCTTTGTCCAAGTTAAAGTAGGGCAATCAAACCATCAGTGCTTATGGATCCACATGCTCTAGTCTGTTCCCCAACAAATCATTCACATGCTCACTGACATTTCAAGGTTTAAGGATAAGTGAGGTAATCAGGGACATTGCAAGGTATAAAGCACCTTGTTGCGGTAAGGTTCTAGGCCAGGCTTCAGGGACAGAACAGAAAGAGTTTGAAGATGCAGTGAGGTATTTTCTATAGCCAGAAAGAGAGAGAGAGAGAGAGAGAAGAAGGCTACAAGGCTGGAAAGAGTTTGAGAGGCAGACTGAAATAATCAGGACATGATGACAAATGAGCCAGGGGAAGCAGAGAGAGAGAGAGAGAGAGAGAGAGAGAGAGAAAATGAAAGAAGGATGGAACGAAAAGTAAGTGTGATATAGAGAGACAGAGAGAGGGCATTGCATTTTCCTGAAATTGGCGCAGTGGCCCAGAAAACAGTAAGAGGAGAGCAGTGGGTAGACGAGCAACTCGATCAGACCACACACTCACACACACACACTCACACACACACACACACACACACACACCATAATTCCGTTTGGTCTTGCCCTCAACGTACAGTAAGTGCTCTGTGCCTCCCTCCTCCATCTCTCCTCTGGCCTTATTCTACAAGGTGCACTTCTAAAGCATCGTCCTGTATGAACTTCAAAACTAAAGTAGCCGCTGCAAAGCTATTAAGTGCTGCAGAACTAAGAGCCGTGTCCTCTATGAAGAGCACCTGCGCTACCTGATTGACCACCATCCTTCACGTACAAACACATGACATAAATATCCAATAAAGCCCTGAACTAAGCAAAAATGTAGAAAGACTCAGAAAGTCTGTTTTAATAATTTAATTAACATAAAGACTACAAACTTGGATCACACTGAATGCGCAGCCGGCACCTCTGATCTGAAGCTAGGACTGTTAAATATTAGATCTCTCGC
>JAQQZS010000038.1:7484352-7496639 GCA_030068045.1 Platyallabes tihoni
AAAGAAGTTGGGTCCCACGAAACGACATCCTGGACCCAAACCTCCTCAGAGAATTCCATTTACAGCACCCACAAATGCCTGCTCCCAGAGGAAGGGGTCGTCCGCCCCGGCGTCAGGTCCAACGGCCCTCAGGAGCGGTCCTTGGAGGCGGGGGTTATGTCACGGAAACACCAGGCTCCACCCTCAATCTCCGTTCCCAATCACCCGAGTTCTGAGCACACCTGTTTCACATTAGCACCACTCCTTATATACACTTCACTTCCCAGCACTCAGCGTCTGACCTCAACTTTGGATTACAGACTCCTAAAGACTTACCTGATCTCTTAGCCCATGTTCGTTTGTTGTTTTGTCTCCTGGTTCCTCGTCTCGTCTCCTGGCTCCTTGTCTCGTCTCCTGGCTCCGCGTTCCCTCTTTGTCATCCTTTGTTCTACGTCTACACGTCTCCACCAGCTCCATCATCCATTCATTTAAGACTTTTCCGTATTGTCATTAAATCTGGTCATTATTCATTCTAAGCATCTCAGTGGTAGGAGTAAGGACATTGGTCGGGATTAAGGGAAGAATGATTGCAGCCAAATAAAGTGAGGTCTTTAAAGAAAAAAAAACTCCAAAGTGCACACAACATCATACTGGGTAAAAGGAAACATCTGTGGACAAACCTGAGGATAGCAGTTCAGCATCTGTAAGCATGCATGTGAGAAACAGACCAAATCCAGGTGCACGGTGTTTGTACAGATGTATCCAAAAAGACTTCTATAAAACTGCTGAATGCTTATCTATGTAAATGAGAGATTTTAGTTTTACATTTAAAAAAATAATTTGGTAGTTGTGTGTAGACAAAAGGACAAAAGTCTACATTTAAACCATTTTAAATGTATAACACCATAATTTTTACAAAGATGAATGGATCTCTGCGGTACCTTGCACTTCCTTGTGTCTGGGTTCGATTCACACATTGGGTCTGTGTGCATCGAGTTTGCATGTTCTCCCTGTGCTTGGTGGGTTTCCTCTGGGTACTCTGATTTCCTCCCTCAGTCCAAAGACATGCAAATTAGGCTAATTAGCATTCCCAAATTGCCCATAGTGTGTGAATGAGTGTGTGAGTTTATGTGTCTATGTGTGTGCCCTGTATTGGATTGGCATCCCATCCAGGGTGTACCCTGCCTCGAGCCCTAAGTCTCCTGGGATAGGCTCCAGGCCCCCCGCGATCCTGTATACAGGATAAAAAGGTCTTGAAGAAGAGTGAGTGAGTGAGTGAAATGACATTAGTGACTCAGTGAGTGAATGGATCTCATCCAATCCAGGGCGTACCACGCCTCATGCCCTGACTATCTAGGTTAGGACTCAGGCCTCGCACGACCCTGTACACAGTAAGTGATATGGAAGATAAATGAAAAAATGAATGGATCTGAACATACTGTAATTGGTTCTATGGTTAATAAATCTAGACTTCCTGATATAAGATGGAGTAAGAGGAGAGACTTCAAGCTTGCTTATTGATTATATCTGGGGAAAAACTGACTGTGCCTGTGCCAGCGATAAGGTTTATAAGTCTGGTGTGACTTGTGATGTTATCTGGCAGTGAGTTTTGCGAGGTCACAGTTATTCACTTGATGAAGACTCTTCAGTTTTCCACCCTGGCTATTAATTTTATGTCACAATAAAAAATAAAAAAAAATTCCCATCCACTCATACAGCAATAACGAACATATGCAGTCTACTGTAAGTAAATACAGCATACAGTCGGTTATATACAGTAAACATAAAAAATATTGAATTCTTTGCACACTTTGAAAACACTACTTCATTCAGATGGATTAGCTGATTGTGAGCTATAGAAATTCTTATATATTTATCCAAACAAGCTGTTTCAGAACAACCGGCGACTCCCTGTCACGTCTCAGAGTGGTGTAAATGGATACAGTAATTACAGCTTTCGGCATGCTTGACATTTTCAGGGCTTATGGCACATATTTCCTGCAGAGGAAAAGAGGCACGGCCTGCTCTCGCTAACTGAAACATAATGAAGCTTCTCTGAGGTGAGCATGTGGTCCCTTTTCAAAGCAGTGCCTGCAGATAAAACACGCAGGAATAAAAAGCGTCAGGAAAAGACATGCCGCTTAAATGCAATACTGCACATGCTGAATGCGCTCTGTTTAAGGGGTTTTACGCATTTTTACCACCTGCTTTAAAAAAGAAAAGAAAACGTCTAACATATGTGCGTCAGGGCTCCAGACAAACATAAATCATTTGGAACTTTTAGCCGTTAAACCCAAAATACTATTTAGACGTCAAATCTCATTTTCAGGAGCCAAAATGAAACGCTTTTCGTAACAAGGTGAGCCACTCTGAGTCATGGGTACAAAACACTTCAGAACCTGTGCTTTGTTAGCATTATACTGTAGCATAATGTTGACTGAATACTGAGCGAGTCTGCCTGGGATGACTGTACTTGAGAACTTACATTAGTTGAATTAGTCTTTAATGGCTTCTGATGTAGAGGATGCAGGGTTTGGATTGGCAGGGAGTGAAGAAAAGTCATAATTTGTTGCGATTGGCCAGTAGCTACCCTGCAAAGTGGACTGCACAGGGTGCTTAAGTAAGATTCCAAACCATAAGAAGGGAAACTACTTAGTTCAAAGAGAGCTGTAAAGGCAGTAAAGGGAACACGTTAACAATGAATCATCATTTTGCTCAAAGTGGACAAGCAAAGTTACCCATCAGTCACTGCACCACGCTGGAGGGCAAAATAACATGGCAATTGCACAAAATCTGCCATTAATTTCACGCACTAGTTATTGTTGGTGGCACAGTGGCGTAGTGTTTAGCATTGTCGCCTTGCACCTCCAAGAGCCAGGTTCGATTCCTGCCATGGGGTCGGTGTGCATGGTCTGTCTGCCTACCTCTGGCTTCTCCGGTTTCCTCCCACAGTCCAAAGACATACAGATTAGGCTAATAGGCGTTTCCAATGGTGTGAATGTTGATTGAATGTTGTCTGTGAATGGTGTCCATGGTCTCAAATGGGAACAAATTGCCCAGTCTCTTTCACGAAAACTGTTACATTTGTACAATAGTCACCAATGGCCTCTACAGTCCCTAGTACAGAAGTTCCTAGATAGATGTGGCTAGTTATTGTTTTCAAGGACAACATAATACCAATATTACTTAATACAGTAGTAACAGTAATTTGTGATTAACCTACATATATTGTAATCAATAATTTGTTAATATTGCATAAGCTATTAATGTACATAATAAGAATCTCCTAATATTAATAATATTAATATTCCATCTGGTAAATTAATCAGATCACATTTATTCATAATCTACATACATTTCAATAATATACGTTTTGTATGCAGCTCTGCTTTACTATCATCCGTGCTTCTGTACTGTCGTGCAAGGCAGGCAGACGCAGCAGAAGGGCGAGTGTATACCCGGACTAAACATGCTGCGTGTCTTTTAGATTTTTTTTGTTGTGGATAGTCACCAGTGAGACTGCCAGGATAAAACCAGTCGCCAAAAAGAAAGGCAGATTGGCGACTGTTACATTTGCCATCTGGAAGCCTGTGTGCATACAAAAAAAAAAAAACTCTGTACAATACAAATCTTACATAAAATGTGTCCAGTTATCCCAAGGACTTACTATTACACAGACAACCATATATGAGGTGCACCATGTCTCTATTCGCTGCTTCCTAGTGAAAATTAGGTCAGATATTGTAAGGTCAAGAAACTTAATATTTGGTAAAGTTTTCTCACATTCCAGCAACTATCAATACACTATAGGAACAAACAAAAGCAACAACAACATCCAGCCAATCAGTAAAGGAAAAAATCTACAGCGGTGTTAATCCTGTTGCCTGAATGTGATTTGGAGGTGTGGCCTTAAGGGAACTCTGGTGGAAGAGGCTATATTTCCAACTAAACTTTTGTGTTGCTTTTTCCCCTAAAGATCTTGCTGTAAATAATTTTTTTTATTTTATTTATTTATTTATGTTTGTTTGTTTTTTTTTTTGGTAAGGAGTGACTTTCGTCTCGGAACTCTCCCATGTACGCCATTTTTTGCCCAGTCTCTTTCATGAATACTGAGTGAGTTCTTTAGATGTTGTTCTGAGGGTTTTTTTATGAGCTCCTGGATGAGTCATTGTTGTACTCTTGGAATAATTTTGTTAGGCCTGCCACTCCTGGGAAGTTTCACCACTGTTCCATGTGTCCCAAATCCTTAAAAATTGCGTTTTAACCTTTAACCTTTCCAGAATCGTAGATATCAATTACTTTGTTACTCATCTATTCTTTAATTTCTTTAGATCATGTTACTTCACTTTGTTAGACAGGCTCTATTTAAGTGATTTCTTGATTAAACAGGTCTGACAGTAAATTTCACTTTCCTGGGTGTGGAAAGTGAAATTTAACTCAACGCTCCAAAAATCATGATTTAGAAAGGGTGCAATTTCTTTTACACATCGAGCTCGGTAAGTTTGGACAACTTTTTTTTAAATCATCATTTAAAACTCTATCTTGTACTCGGGTTCTCTTTGTGTAATATTACAATTTGTTTGATGATTTGAATTATTTAAGTGTGACAAATGTGCGAAAAAAAAAAAAAGAAAAAAAAAAGAGGAATGTGGGGAAAAAAATTTCACAGCGCTGAAGTAGTTCCCTACCTCAAAAAATCACATGGTAGATTTTAGATGCACATTATAATAAAACTAATAAACTATTAATGTGATCTGAACATTCTAACTCATAACCAGTGCAGTCCAATAGAAAGAGACAACACATATAATTAAACATAATGATCACTTTACAATCAGATCTAGATTAATACTGTATATATTTTAAGCAACACCCAATAAAATGGTCTGAGCAGATGTGAAGGTTGTCATAGCTCGAGGGCTTGATATTGCCACGTCCGTTTTTTAAGCCAGTCACTTTTCACCTCAAAGCTGTGATAGCTTTTTTATCTGTTTTCCTTGATGTGTTATCCCCTTGGGCAATCTAAAATACGATTAATCAAGCTCCCGAACACGTCTGTTGGAACATCCATGCACAGTACGAACTGCAGTCATTGTTCCCATTATTTATTAGAAAATTGATTTTCACTGACCCTTGTCCATTACACTGTTTGTCTACCAATATGACGCCGGCAGGTGCACGTGATGTTATGCAGGTTCGCTCTATTTGTTGTGTTGTGGCATCATTAACCAGTCCACAGCATTCCTAATAAGAAGTGAGGACATTACAGCAAACCTCCATATCAACGGAAGTCCTTCTTTGCTGAATGCTTCATCTCCAATCACAATCAATTCCAAATTAAAGATTTATGTAAGTACTAAGCACATTGACAATATTATATGTTCTAGACATGACACAAATAATCTGTTGCATTAGAACCTAAATCAAAATAAAAACGATCAGTGTTATGCCATAATCTGCTGGCATTAAAGAAACAGATACTTGTGTGAGAAAAGAAGTTGGTGGTTGAGTGGATTATTCCTTTTTTTGTTGCTAGCTTTCAGGATTAGGATAGTGTTTTATCCTCTTTAAATAATCACTTTTGTAACTCACTCTCAGTGTGATTTTATTTGGAGTCTAAAGATGTTAAGCGCAGAACCACATGAACTTTAAAAAGTGCATTTCAAATTGCTGCTACATCATTAGTTCATCATTAGATAGGGATCTCTCCACAGACGCTCCTACTACAGGTACAAAGAAAGAAATAGCATCCAAGTTTAATAGCATAATTGTACGTGACCTATGAGTAACATACTACTTATACATGGTCCAACCTGCTTCTAATATAAACAGTGGCAACAGAAGGTTTTCAGACCCTTTCAGGTTTTCTAAATTTTGGTATGTTTCACATCATTCTACACACTGACAATGACAAATATAAAACTGCTCCACAATGACAAAGTAAAAACAAAGGAGCATCAATGACAGACACAAGTCTCCTTGTAAATGATGCTACAAGCTTGGCACACCTTTCTTTTGGACGTTTCTTCTATTCTTCGTCAGAATTATTCAGGTTCAACCAGCTTGAAAAAACATTATTGGTGCACAGCCATTTCCAGATCTCTCCAGAGATTTTCTAGTAGGTTCAGGACCAGTTCCACTCCAGCACTTTTACAGAGTTCTTCTTAAGCCACTGCTGTGTTTTCCTTGAAATGTAAACCATCACCAGAACCTGAGCTCCTAAGCATTCTGGAGAAGGTTCTCACTCAGGATAGCTCTTTTTTTTTTTTTGCATCTATACTGAATAGTCTCTCTGTCTCATTCACAGAATAACATCCCCACAGCATGATGCTGCCATCATCATTTTCATCCATCCACGTGCCATCCAGAACATCGGGCGATTAATACTCCCCACCCTGGAGATACTGTATATGCGTCGTTACTGTAGCAGCTACTTAAGTGGTTGGATTTTCAGCTCGATGCCAGATTCTCATTCTCACATAAACTACAAGCAATTTGGTAATGTCAATTAGCCGAACCTGGATGTCTTTGGACTGTGGGAAGAAACCAGCGATTTCAGGATGGTATTAATAAGATGCCTGATGATGGTATTAATTATTAGTGCCTGATTTCCTGATTCAAAAATACTTTAAAGACCAAAAGATTTTTGTTGCTTATGGTCTGATAGACATTTGGGCATCTTTGGCAGTCTCCCAGCAGGCTGTCGATGTGCCTTTTTAGCAAGGCAGGCTTCTGTCTGGCCGCTCTACAATAGAGGCCTGTTTGGTGGAGTGCTGCAGTGATGGCTCTCCCTTATCCATCTCCACAAGGGTTCTCATTTATAGTAACCCTTAGGAAACACATTAGACACTGCATTTTCATCTACAATTCATTTGCTTAGATCCTGAGCCACCTATATATGATCTTAAAGCATTGATTTGCTATCAAAAGACATTAAAAGAGATGTATAGACTATCTATACTGTGGGATGTAATGTACAATGATCATCAGCTGGAGCCAAGTTTTAGTCTGTTTGTCAGACTGAGTGGAAAGATGATTAGTGGTAGAAAGTTGTTAAAGAAGCAGAGTTTCCTTCCCAGAATTGCCCCGAGAAAAAACTTAACATTCAGTGACAACAACTTAACATTCAATTCCTAAGGCAATGCAATGAAAGAGAAAAAAAAAATAGACAATTTCCAATCATTCACACTTGCACTGTCAAAATTTCCTTACACTTCCGTGCCTTGTTCAGTGTGCCCATGCAGAGCAGAGCATTGTGCTGTCTTTAGGCATCTCTAAGCATTATACAGTAGGGATGCAGTGTATCATACTGTAAGACTCTCCAATTCCACAAGGGAAGAACAAGTTACAACAACACACAACACTGTCTCATAACCAAAATCTGCTGCAGATACATACACATTGAGGTTAGTATGATTAATACACCCTAAAAAGGTATATTAATCTCCTAGAACCTGACAGGATGCCAAGAAGAAGAAAAAAACCTACTGCCAGGTCTGTGAGGCCATTAGTTATATTTCTGTTAGAATTTGTCTGACAGCAGGACCAGCTGTGGTTTGGGCAGGAGGCAGTTGGAAGGTTGTCAGTCATGCAGCTAGCACAAAAACTTCCTCGTCTCCAGCCAGAAAGGAAAGGCAGGTGGACATCTGATTACAGAAATGTCCGTCTGTCTAACTGACTGCCTCTGTGCGCCGACGCCGATGGGTTTATAGCACCAATCAGCCAGGTCCTTCCATATGGTTTGTGAGAACAGGGCGGAATTCTAAACAGAGTGGGGGAAATGATTGAAACCCCCACAGCTGCCTTCCTTAGATTTATTAGAGAGTCTTGCAGATGGATACTAAAATACTAAAATATTCATGGTCTGCTTTTCAGGGCATCTTCCAAACAGAAGGTCTTGCGGCGTGTTCTCTGTATGCAGTGAGTAGTACCAACCAAAAGGACTACTGGCGAACTGGTGACAGGGTCATGGGTACCCAAGTCTCTCTAGTATGCACAGGGAGTGAAGACTAGCCGATCTGCTGTAACCCCACAGAAGAGCTACTGCAGCAGAAACCCATGGAAGAAATTAATGCTGGCTATGATCAAAAGGTGTCAGAACACAGTGCGTTGCAGCTTACCTTAGGACATATACTGTAGGACCATCTACCTAAACATTACCACAGACCAAGTACACCACTTGATGACAACTGTATAATATTTCTCAGTGGATACCCTCAGCCAAAAAATGCACCCTGCCACACTGTAAAACTTGTTCAGGAACATGACAGGGTGTTGAAGGAGCCTCCAAATTCCCCTCATCTCAGTCTGAACCTCCGTGGTATGTCCGAGACAAAAATAGTTTGATTTATGGAGACACCAGCTCACAACTTACCTATAAACCTGCTGCTAATATTTTGTTGCCCTGGTAAGGTCTTGTGGAGCCTCAACATGTCTGTTTTAATGCCACATACTGTACACCATATCATGACCATTTGGTATGCAGATTCATATCTAGACCAATTTTGTACATATATATTAAATCCATTAGCACTAAAACTGCATTGGTTTTGGGTTTCCCTCTGTCCACTCTGGGCGCTGTGGGTTGCATGCTGAGGCCTCCATGGATCGAGCATGTTTGTCTGGTGCATGCCATGGTTGCTCATGCGGATTTTGATTTGGGGGATTTGGAGGTTGAGTCAGCAGGCTTTTGATCTTTGCCTGCAGCACAAAGTTGGTGTTGTATGCTCTGGGTGTTCTAGTGCCTTTCTATCATGCCTAGACTTTTTTGTCCTGTGTTGACTTTTCTGTGGGATTTGGTCCCTGCAGCATGGGAGTCATCATCTTGTCACCAGTTTGCTAGTGTATTATTGTTCAGTTCATCTGCCAGTGGTCATAGTGTTATGTACACACATACACAAGTTCTGCAGAGTAAAATAAAGTGGTGGTAAGTTTTCATTTCCTTGTGCTGTTAAAAGAACTGTTGCCCTCAACAAGATCATAATCATAAAACATTTAAATGATAATCACCTCCCTCTTGAGCATTAATAGCAATGTGCTACAGTATGGATGAACAACTGTAAAACTAAAAATCTTACAAGTATCCCAGGTATCTTGAAAGCAGGTAAACACGTTTTTCCCTGACGCAAAGTGATTTTAAACTGCATGCAAAAAAAAGCAGTGATGTAATAGTTGTTATAGAAAATAAAAAAGCTGTTTTATCTCCCCTAAATAGGCCATGAAATTAACATCCGTCCACCTGTCTAATGCAGGTAAAATTCGCCACAGGCAGGCACCTCATAATTTCCCTGCCACTTTGCTGAGCAAACTAGTGGTCCTAAATGAAATTAAAGTCAGTATGAACCATAATTTTAGGAAAAAATGTTCAATAAGGATGAAGATGAAGGATTTTTTTTTGTTTTTTTTTTTAGATCTTTGGAACCCTCTCTCAAAAGGCAAATATGTTAAACCATTAACAGTTTTCTGCAAATGGCCAAATAATAAACCTTTAAGGTTCTAGATGGAACCTTTTACCTACTAATTGGTTGCCTACCATGTGGAAAAACTAAAATCATTTGAAAACCACAAAAACAATTGTTAGCAGGTCCGTTGTAATGAATTTCCCCTTCATCTTACAGTTTCTTTGGTAACATTGTAAAGTTAGTTTTATTCCTATCTCTGCCTCTGTCCTGTCACTTGTTTATTATTTCATCATCTTCACCTGTTAGTCTATTTACTGTATTTCAGCACGGTGGTGTAGTGGTTAGCACTATCGCCTTGGACCTTCAGGGTCCGGGTTCGGTTTCGCCTCAGCGTCTGTGTGCATTGAGTTTGCATGTTCTTCCCGTGCTTGGTAGGTTTCCTCCGGGTATTCTGGTTTCCTCCCACAGTCCAAAGACATGCAGATTAAGATAACTGGCGTTCCCAGTTGTCTGAAGTTTGTGAATGTGGACCAGAGGTCCTACCAGGGTGGTACCAATGGGAATAAATACCATGGACACCATTGGCTTCCATGGTCCTTAGTTGGACTACAGAGGTTTCTAAATAGATGGATGGATGTACTGTATACCCTATATATACCCTAATGATTCGTACCTGAATCATTGGTATTATTTGGTTCCATGTTCTTGCTTCTCTTTGTTTTGGCCAGTTCCAGCTTTCCTACCTTACCTTTTATGCTTACATAGTATTACCTTGTCTGCCTGTGTATGCGCGGTTCTGTATGCATACAGTATGTGTGTGCATGTTGCGAGCTTGGATCTCTGCCTGGATTGGTGCTATAAAACTGGTTCATTTGGTTGTGACAGTTTTGAAATAATAAAAGCTGAGCTTTTATGATCGACGACACACAGGGCAGATTTTTGCAGGATTTTACCACTGCTGGGAGCGAGGCATCAACCAGCTCTCCCACAGAGGTATCGACTTCTACATTACAAATGCAAGCAGTACATAACTAACACCTTGCTAGTACACGCCATGGATGAGGACACAACTGGACTCTGTATTACGCTGTATTCGGAAAGCGGACATCTTTTGAGGCTACCAGCATGTGTCTGTGCTCCAGCTTGGACCTCTGACTGAGATTCCTTTATTGATCATAATAAATGGAATCCATGGAATCCAGTCAGCCTCTTCAACCCACAGGTTATAGTAATGGCTTATAACAATATCTTGTGTTCTAATATCATTATCTTTAATTTCATCAAAGTCTCAGGTTCTAGTGAGACCACAAACATGGTCTCAGATAGTCATTTGTTAATCTGCATAGCTGTTCAAAACCTTCAAATCTTTCAAATTTTAAAATAATTGATTTGTCTGGTTTAAAGCCTGATAGCAACACGGACACTACTGAAGCCAGAAGTGAATGCTTTTTAATCAACTACTAATATGGTTCAACTTGTCACGAGCACTATCAATTTAGCATAAAGTTTGACTAATTAGAATCATATTAAACATGAGTGAATTTTGGTCATGAGTGGTGTTTAATTGCAGTAATGAATTGCTGTATGATTGTTCCAATCAATTAAGCAACAAAGTCTATTTAAAGCCTTGCTTTTGATGTAAGAACTAAAATAATCATTAATAAGACCACTTACTGAGACCTTGCCACTGAAATTAAGTTTCACATTAAATTTGCATGAGACAGGAGAGAACTACACAATTATGGCATGTAGTAGAGATTGCAGGGAGCAATTGCTATATAATTACAACGATAAAAGTTTCAGATTCACTACAGTTTATTATTACTAAATGCCGTTTGTGTATTTGAAATACTGACGCACAAGTTCTGAGAATAGATAGATAGATAGAGAGATAGAGTTGAACGTGCCAGCATAGCAAAATAATGATGACTTATATATATATATATACACAGTATAAAGAAATAACACATATGGAATTAGGTAATTATGTAACAACAACAGTTAGTTGTTATTTTAAGACATGGAGGTCAGTCTTTCTGGAATAGTTTTTGCAAGAACAGTATTTTCATCCCATCACATTGTAAAGCCATCAAGCACCATGATGAAACTGGCTCTCATGAAGATCTTCCTAGGAAAGCAAGAACAAAACTTACCTCTGCTGCAGAGGAGAAGTCCATTTAGAGTTACCAGCTTCAAAAATAACCAATTAACAAACAGCACCTCAGATTAGAGCCGTTATGAAAACTTTTATAGAGCACGAGTAGCAGATACATCACAACATTAACTGTGAAAAGGAGATCGTTGCATATTTTGGACGCCTTCAGCATTGCTTTACAATGTAGAAAGAAATAAAAATCAAGAACGAGCATGGAGTTGGAAAGTGGGCTCAAACTTAGCAGTAATATACACACACACACACCAAAAAAAAAAAAAAAAACTTTTACTCCAGTGGCACAGTGGCTTAATGGTTACCTTGTACCTCTAGGGTCCGGGTTCAATTCCAGCTTCAGCTCTATTTCATGGAGCTACAGGTACTCCGGTTTCCACCCACAGTCCAAAGCTATGCAGATTAGGCTAACTTGCGTTCCCAAATTGCCCATCGTGTATAAATGAGCGTGTGTGCATGTGTGCCTTGAGATTAACTGACACCCCATCCAGAGTGTACCTCTAAGTCTCATGGGATAGGCTCCAGACCCCCCACAACCCAGGATACAGAATAAAGTGGTATAGACGATGAGTGAGTGAGAACTTTTACTCCAGGCCACTCAAAGCTCTAGACGTATTACAAAACACTATACAAAAAATATTAAAATTCTAATACAAGAGCATATAATATATACAGGGAGTGCAGAATTATTAGGCAAATGAGTATTTTGTCCACATCATCCTCTTTATGCATGTTGTCTT
>JAQQZS010000038.1:7502236-7515295 GCA_030068045.1 Platyallabes tihoni
CAAACAACAGAATTGCTTCTACCTCTTTTGTTGACCAAAGACTTCTGTGGCTGCTCTTTTTCTGCCATCTTCACTCGTGCTGATTTTTAATACCCCTATCTCAAGTGCTATGCGGTTTGACTCACGGTGAGATGCTGTGTTAGGCACCGTGAGTCGCCGCGATTGCCCGCCGACGTTCCGCTGGCGCTCCGCGAAGTTCTGTAAGGCCCGCAAGCTTCCGCAAGGACCGGCAAAAAAATTTAACATGTTTAATTTTTCGCGCGGAAATATGGAAACGTAATCACAGCGCCAAAAACTCGCGGTGAATCATGATGAACCATACTTACGGCCACCGCGCGAAACTGCATAGGTGAGATAGGGGTATAAATGCGATCCGATACCACATACGCAACTTCTTCGCTAACAGTATAGAGTGAGAGAGTTCGGGCTTCCGGAAGGGCGAAAGTGCGGATGCGCGTGCGCGCGTCAGAACGCAGGTCAAAATAACTTTAAAAAAAAAGTGAATAATCGTTTTTTTTGATTACACCATTTTTGTGATCGTTGAGACCCAGAATCGAAATCGAAATTCAATTAATTGCACAGCCCTAGTAAGTAGGGTGTCATAGTCCTTGGTGGTTATGTTCGTTGGCTGGTCTAAGTGCTCGCTAGAAGTTGGAGCTCATTGTTGATTCTCAGACACCTGCATGTTACGCTGCTCTTGGTTTATATTGAAGTGAAATTTCAAAGAAATCCAATGAGATACAATTACACTTTGTCTAGATTGGCGATATCAATTCTATTCTCCTGGTTAAGGAGAAAATACAACAACAGGTTATTAATTTACTGCCCCATTGTTTCATGTCCAGTTTTAAATGAGCTGTGTATTAATTACAGCTGGTTCACGTTTATCTCGGCCATGTTTTGTAATCACAGTTGTACATTTGGGTGTTTTTTGATAAAAATGGACAGTCCTGTTGTGCTGTCTCCAGGAGGGTCAGGAGAAAAAAATAAAGTATGTCAAGGCTTAGCTAAGCCTACAGACATTCTCAGCTTAATATATCTGTTGCTTGAAAGGGGGGCACATCTTCCTGGGAGCTCGGGCAACTGCTTAATTTGCCTGCTCTCCATCTCCGAATCAAAGCGCAGAGGATGGAGGTTAGGATCGAGGTTATAAATAAACTTATAGGGATTAAGGAAGGCCATATGTGTTGCAACAGCATCATCCCCCATAAATGTATTCATACTGTAGCACTTCGGTGGTGTAGGCAAACACAGTAAAATGTGGAATAAACCACTTTTGATTATCAACTTCATGTAATGTTAACAGTAAGTTGATAGTGGGTCATCTCTCCGGCACAGAAACGTCAGAGAACACTGTCTTGCAGTTACATAATAGTGACCATAAGAGCTGTAAATGCGGTATCTAAAATAAACTTCGTAATTTATTACAAGCTGAAGTATCTAGAAAGTTATAAACTCAATAACTCAATACACCAGGTGGAATGATTCGAGCCAGCTCTCATGGTCTTCAGAGGAAACCTCAACATTTTGTTTCATTGTTGTTTTCTCGCCATCATTGAACCATGGGCATTTAAGTGCCTCTGAGCCCAGCTTTCCTTTCCCTACACGTCAATCTCAGCAATTCAGCACACACACGCACAGACACACACACATACTCTAATCTACAAAAAGAGCATCCCCTGTGGTCTGTCAGCAGAAAAGGTTTTTTTTTTCCTTTTTTTTTTCTGTAAAACATCACATCCTTGCTTGTTGGATTCACAAGAAACCAGATCTCAGAGCTTCCTGCTTCTGTACTGTAGCAGATGATCCACACTATCATGTTTCACACGTGTCTTTATCTGCTTGGCTAGCAATCTGGCAGGGAACATAAGAGACAGAGACAGGTACAGAGGAGGGAAAGCACACAGATGTTAGAATTTATTTTAAGGCCTGCTTACAGTACATGCTTGCTACAGAATAACGATCATCCAAAATTTGCATTTTAGAAATGACACATTTATATCACACTTCGAATTCAAATGTTTTTTATAGTCACACTTTTAAAGGGATACTACATGAAGGGTGAAAATTAACCAGGCACTATTTAATGGGTATAGTACTTGCATAGTACCACCCCATGCTGCACCACTCTATTTTGCTCATATGGTTAGACCAACATGTTGGACCTCATGAATGGCCTCCAAGAAGCCCAGATCTCACTCCATGCCATTTTTTTTCCTGAGAGTCTATGCAAAAGAGGAAGTGTACAGTACAAAGCCTTGCACACTGGAGGACTTGAAGGCATGGATTCAGGATCTTCTCAGCAATAACCCAAACAACTTCCTTCTGAAGGCTGTGCATTCCATCCCCGACCTTGGTGGTTAGCACTGTCACCTTGCATCTCCAGGGTCCGTGTTTGATTCCCGCTTCATGGTCTGTGTGCATGGAGTTTGCATGTTCTCCCTGTGGTTGATGGGTTTCCTCCGAGTGCTACAGTTTCCTCCCACAGTCCAAAAACAAGCACATTAGGTTACCTGGTGTTCCAAATTGCGCTGTGAGTGTGTGTAAGATTGTAGGATGTACTTCGTGCTCTAAGTCTCATGTGATAGGCTCCAGCCCCCTCTGCAACCCTGTATACAGGATAATGTGGTCTAGACGATGAGTGAGTGACTTTAACTCTACTGATTTTTTCAGCGAGAAAATATGGGACAATAGGTTCAGTCAAAAATCTCTATGGGAATCAGACACACACACTACAGAGACAGTAGCTGGAGATTAAGCTGGAAAAAAGGCAGAGTATTCCTTTTGTTACAAACGATCCGGTCAGATGCTGCCCCACAATGAATAAAAACACATAAGATGTATGCCTGAACTGATTCAGAGACAGGAAGCGAGACATGAAAAGAAAAACAGAGAAACAGAGAGAGAGAGAGAGAGAGAGAGAGAGAGAGAATGTGGACCTGATTGGTAGTGATAGCTTAATTCTCTTCATTAAGGTTAGCCAGATGGCCTCATCCTTCTATCAGGGACTTGTGTGACAGCAGGAAATCTATTAGTACCACAAAATCAAACTAGGTAATTGCATCTTTCCTGTTCTCACCTAACAGAAACAGACTGGCCCAGCCACTGTCAAATGTTTTGTCTCCCTTGACGTTCTCTAGTCGTTTCGGTTTTCGTATCCACTACTGCACTACCCTATCCATCTGCTGCAAGAAGAAAAGTCGTGCAGTCTCATGCATAAAACAAGTGGAGGTTATACTCTACTGACATTTGTTCTGATACCTTTTTCATCTGTGATCACGTTAAATGTACAGTATGGGTCTGTCCACTCTTTATACTCTTGCCTGAGACACTTATGGGAAGATTAGATTTTTTTCTTTCTTTCAGCATTTACTGCTGTTTTCGTTTTTACTGTACATTTAGTTTGACGATGCTGCTCAAAACAAACCCACACCTCCAAACATGTCCATTCTACAGCTCATCACTATAGTTCTCTAAAGTCTAGCAGCATGGGTACAAAGGGATATTATGTAATACATTGTTATAAGGCAGCATTAAAACTACAAAGTTTCTCATGTGAGCAGTTTCAAAGTAATCCAAAAGCGATCAGAAAACACTGCGATGTGATGAAATCTGCTCAGAGCACAGCTCTCTAAAATTCAAACTGGACATAAACTGAAACATGCAGTCTATTTTGATTAAAACGATAACTTTAGCCTCCGAGTGGCGCAGTGGTAAAGTGCTCGCCCTATCATCCAGAGATCGCTGGTTCGGTTCCCGGGTGATGTTGTAACCTCTCACAGTCGGAGGTCTAGAGAGAGCTGATTGGCCGAGCTCTCTCAGAGGGGAGGGTTGAGAGGTACTTAGTGCTCCCACATTAATCGCGGCTCTACAGCCGAGCTCGCGCACACGGAGGGAGCGGATAGCACTGTCCTCCGAGTGTGTTACGCCGCCCCTAACGGTGCGTGAGCGAGCAGTTCGAAAAGATGCGGTGGGCTGGCGTCACGTGGTTCGGAGAAAACACGTGATAGTCTTCGGCCCTCCCGACTGAGTGGTAATAGTAGCCTTAATGTGGGATCCCCCTAGTGACGGGGAGGAATTGGACACAACTAAATTAGATAATCGAGAAAAGATAAACGATAACTTTATGTTAATTTTTTTGTGTTTCTTTTAGTGTTTGATATATACTTTCAGGTTTACTTCACACCACTGCAAAAGATAATAGTTGAATAGTTGATTAAAAAGCGATAGTCGACTCATCGTCTATACTGTACCACTTCATTCCGTGTACAGGGTTGTGGGGGGGCCTGGAGCCTATCCCAGAAGACTTGGAGCATGAGGCGGGATACACCCTGGGCAGGGTGCCAATCCATGTCAGGGCACACACACTCACATGATACGGGTGATTTAGGAACGCCAATTAACTTAACCTGCATGTCATGGGACTGTGGGAGGAAACCGGAGAACCCAAAGGAAACCCGCCAAGTAGGAGGAGAACATGCAAACTCCATGCATAAAGACCTCGAGGCGGGAATCGAACCCTCTACCCTGGAGGTGCAAGGTGACACTGCTAACCACTACGCCACCTTGCTCTCTAGTAATTCGATAATTAATGCAGAAATGGAACAAACCATAAAAAAGGTAATTTTTAACAAAAACGGTAGAGCTATAGAGGTAGAGCTTCAGGTGTTTACTCTTAACGTCAGTTATTTCAGAACTTCATTTTGCCTCACTTCTTATATTCAGATGTAATCAGGGCTGCATTATTTTCTCACTTCCATCAAACTGCAGTAGAGACCATGACTCTCAGGATTCTCAATCATGGATATTTTTGATTGATTCAAACAGACAAAATACTGCACTGACTTTTTCCAGCATTGCCCTTCTTTCATTTCTTCTCCTATTTACTGTAGATGATCTTTCTGTTAATTCGTTGGTTGGTCTCCATCCATCCATTTCTTCTCCTACAAAATATCACTGTCTTCCTACAGAGGGTTACACTGCAGACTCCAGAGTTAATTAACCTCAGGTTATTTCATGTTTCCAGGCATTTCTGGTCCTGGCACATGGGAAGTCTGCAGGCCAGTGGGAGGGAAGCAATCAGATGCTCAGTTCTGTACTCCTGATGAGACCCACTTTTTTCCCATGCTGCAGAGCTCACAGAGTCGGTCAGACACTCACACTGCAGCTCTGACTACATCTCTGAGCTGGTCTGGTGTCAGTGGTTCTCTTCTTTTGTGTCTGGATCTACAGGGCTTTGTGATTTCAGAGGTTCAGGTCTCATCAGGAACCACCTCAACAAGGAAAAAGGACAAGAAAAAGAGGAGCTACAGTACAGAGAAAACACACAAGCTTAAAAAAAAAAGTGTGACACTTAACATGATAGCCAATGACTATTATATTTTGTATTCCAAAAATTGGTTTTAGAGCATAAATGATCCACTGTACAGAAGGGTTATTGCTCAGATGTATTTTTAGTGCCAACAGGATAGCATACCCTCAACAGATATAACATTATGACCGCTCATAGATAGAGTGAATAACATTGATCTCCAGCTCTACATCAGCAAAATGGTGACAGGATCATGGATAGCCAATGCTCACACATGTCCAAATTGGTGTCCAGAGTCCAGCCTGCTAGATCTGATCAAACAGTAAAAAAAAAAGTCAATGATGGCCATGACAGAAAGCCATCAGAACACCCAGTGCACTGCAGCCCGCCATGAACGGGACCCTGCAAGCAAAGAATCCAAAGGAGCCGACCCAACCTCCAAACTCCCCAGATCCTAATCAAACACCCATGGAATATACCGAAGAAACAAGTCCATCTTACAGCACCCTGAGAATCTGTTGCCACCGTCCTGGTGTCAGACACCATAGTACACCCAGAGAGGTCTTGAGGAGACATGCCCCAAGGGGCCAGAGCTGCCTACAGAATCTACAGAATCCTGGGTGTTATTCTTTGCTATGTAATTTTATGGCTGATTAGTGTCATTACTATACCTATGACATCCAATGTCTCCATTCCCATTAGTCAAGGTTGTTTAAAATATTTAGTTAGATCAGATAGAGAGCACAGGGTTTGGGCATGAGTGCTACTAATCCATCATGCAGTGATGCCAGAGCTACATTAATCTACCAAGCAGTAACAACAAGGGGAAGGCTGCAAAATGGATTAAAACGATTCACCATTCGAGCCCCTGCCTGGCCCAGCATTGATCTAGCAATCTCTCAGGCAATTCACCCCAGACAACACTGACAAAAACAATGCCTCGGGATGGCATTTACATCTCCTGTAACACAGATAAACACCTTCCCTCCGAACTGCAACACAGCGTTGGGCAAGATACAGGTAGCTGGGCTCTGCAAAGTGATCTCATCATCCATTTACAGACAAAATTGGCAGATAAAAACTATGTCTAAAGGAGGATGTGGTACGTTATTAGATTTACTCTGAACTCTGAGACAGGATAATGAGAAGCTGTGTATTGCTGAAGAAGTCTAAGAAATTTCCACGTAGCCTGTACCCTTGTCAGAATATTTTTTGGGGTCAACAACAGTATCATACTTAAGATAAACACATTTTAATTTGGTGTGATTTGGGTAAGGCCTGGACATCGGATTTAGAGCCAAGTTTCATTAGAATCAATTGTTGTCTGAGCCATAAGATGAAAATAATAGATTTCTCTCAGATTTTTGTACTTTGGGTCTGTTTCTCTCTCATGCAGATAGATGCACAGTGAGCCACTTCTTGAGATAAAGAAAATAGAAATTGAATCCAAATGGTCCAAAATGCTAATCGAATCGAGCATTGTGCAAAACCTTGGGGCACATACTGGATTTATTCCACTAGTAAACAATCATTATGAACACCTGCTTTGCAGCTCCAATCACAGATTAAAAAGAACCACCAGCTAAATGTTTGAAAAGAGGGTTCTGTCCTGCTGTTAAACTGATTGGATACAAAGGAGCATGCCAGTTCACACACTGCAGGGAGGCTAATGATGGTATGCAGGCCAGCAGAGCCAATGAGTACCAGCTAGTCAACAGTCTACACAGGGACTCCAAATACAAGAATGCCATTTTGTTCACAAGCATGTGATGGACATATGGACTATAACTGTAATCTAAATCCCCCATATGTGAAAGCTGCTTATCCCCCCCCCCTCCCCCCCACCCCCCACACACACACCCTTCAAAAAAAAAAAAAAGCAGACATGACAGCTATGGCTGATCGATGCATCACATTATCATCCTGGCCAAGGACAAGACACTCTTGCGTACTAAATTATATATTTATAGTGAGAGTCCAGGCGGCTGCCTAACATGAAGGACAATGTTATAAGCCTTTCTCATGAGAATTAATTTATGATCAACAGAGTAGCTGAATTCTCATTCCCCATATTTAGAGTTTTATTCCATTTTCTCCAGTAATTACACAATATACGCCACAGTCCCTATATGAAATGCTAACATGCATGGGGGATCCAGCAAGACACTTAATGAACTTAATGAATATATTTTTTTTAAATCGCAAGAAGGCCAAAATTCAAGACAAATCACAACCTAATCACGTCAGACATTTTTAATAAAACAATAGCGGATATGCATAACATGTCAAAAAAAAGCATACAAATAAGCTGTTGGTGCTTCCATTTCTTAAAAAAAAAAAAAAACAGGCAAGAGAATCAGCAGAACACATCCAGACCTGTCAAACCTCTCTGAGAACCTGAGAGACGATCAAACAAGAAACACATTATTTATCTGTTCTGACAGGCATGATGCTTTACACGGTTCAATTCGACACATCTACTCCATCTTCCTCTCACTTGCCTTCTCGCTTCTCTTTTTCACACTCACCTTTTGCATCTAAATGTTTATGTACATATTTATGGATATTATAGGCACTGAAATTGAGGGAAAAAGGCAACTGGATTCAAATCAATAATGAACTCCACATACATAAGCTATATTAACATTAAAAAGATCAGAGATAACATTAAAACCATTTGTCTGATATTGTGCTGCCAAAACAGCTCTCGCCAATCAAGGCTTGGACTTCTATACCAATCAACCATCACCCATCTAAATCAGTGAATTCAGGTGTTCCAATCACTTGTGAAATCCAATTTGTCCAATCCAATTTGTGAAAGAATGGTTCGCTCTCAGGAGCTCAGTGAATTCCAGTGGTATCGTGATAGGATGCCACCTGTGCGATAAACCCAGTTGTGAAATTTCCCAGCTACTAAATAGTCCACAGTCAACTATTAGTGCTATTATAACAAAGTGGAAGTGATTTGGAATAACAGCAACTCAGCCATGCAGTGGTAGGCCACGTAAAATCGCAGCGCGGGGACGCATAGTGCACAGAGGTCACTACCTTGCTGCAGAGTCAACAGACAGAGCTACAGACCTCCAAACTTCATGTGGCCTTCAGATTAGCTCAAGAACAGTGCATAGAGAACTTTATGGGATGGGATTCTATGGCCAAGCAGCTGCATCCAAGCCTTACATCCCCAATGCAATGCAAAGCATCGGATGCAGTGGTGTAAAGCACAACTCCAATGGACTCTAGAGCAGTGTTGACATGTTCTCTGAAGTGATGAATCATGCTTTTTGTCTGTCAAAGAGTGGCAAGTTTGGTGGAGGGGGGATTATGATGTAGGGTTGGTTGTCAGTGAAAGGAACTCTTAATTCTTCAGCATACCCAGAAATTGTGGACAATTTCATGCTCCCAACTTTGTGGGAACAGTTTGAGGATGGCCGCTTTCTATTCCAAGATGACTGCACACCAGTGCACAAAGAAAGGTCCATACAGGCAAGAATGAGCAAGTTTGGTGTGGAAGAACTTGACTGGCCTGCACAAAGTCCTGACATCAACCCGATAGAACACCGTCGGGATGAATTAGAGTGGAGACGCTTAGCCAAGCCTTCTCGCCTAACATCTGTATCTGACATGTGCTTCTGGAAAAACTGTCAAAAATTCCCATAAATGCACTCTTAAACCTGGAAAGCCTTCCCAGAAGAGTCGAACCTGTTATAGCTGCAAAATGGTGGGTCAACATCATATTAAATGGATTAAGAATTGGATGTTGCTCAAATTTGTATGTATGGTGATGGTATCTTCTTCTCATGAGGAAAATCTAATCAGCTTGGTTAAGCTCCTGCCAATTCAAAATGGAAAAAGAACAAAAAGAAGGAAGTGTCTTTGTCCATACACAGTGGTGACCAATACCTAATGTCTATGAATGAAAATGACTTAAAAATGAATTTTGCATAATAGGTTCTCTTTCTAAAACTGCTCAGGTACAGGGACCGGAATGAACGGCAGAAAATTCCTTCAGGAAGCCCTGAGAACTATTTCTCAACCTAACATCAATAAAATACCAGAAGACTCTTTGGAAGCAAAAAAAATAAAATAAATGAGAGGTGACTCAAGACTTTTGCACAGCACTGTACTGTACGTATATACTGTATATACATTTGACAGACAAGGCTTTCCTTTTGAAGAGTAATTAATTTGGGTGTATAGGCAGCAAATAGGGGATTATGGAGTGCTACAGGCAGCTTCTGACTGTCAAAACAACTTAAAGATAGTAAAACTGTTTGAATACTGCTCTAATGGAATGATTAATATTTAACATAGTACAGTGAAGCACATCACAGACTACTCTGTAATATGTGATTACGTATATAAAGAGAGGAAACAACAAAAGAAAATCTCTGTATCATGGTAGTCATTTTAAATAAGAATATAAAACTGTGGGTTGAAAGAAGTTGCAAAAACAGAAAACCTCTGTAGTTACAAAGCCAGCATCTTAATATTCAGTCCTTACATGAAAGCAACAACTTTACGAATCTTGTTTAAAAGCGCTACTGTAATGTTAAAACCCTTCATATATCAAATGACATGAATAGATGAGCAACTCACTGACGGGATATTCTACCATGATCGTCTTGTGTGTTTCAGTTCTTTCTAGAAGAAGAAGATTCTGATGAAGTGTTTTAGAGGCTGGATGTACTTTCATATTATGCTTCAAAGCATGCTGGTCATGGTTATGAATGAGTGGCCTGCAGTGTTTGGCGGGCCTGTTGGCTTTTTTGAGCTTTCTTTATCCCCTCGGTTCTGCTATACATAGCATCGCTATTCATTGTTGTCACATTGTGCTCCCTCGCGGGATGGACCGGCTTGCCGAAATAAGGCTATTGTGCCATGTGAGATCTAGTGGAGTCAGAAAAAACAAAGAATTTCTTTTTCTGGGTCAAGGAACTGCTGAGTTTGGGCAACAGTGTCAGAGATCTGTGAAGAAACAAAGCACTTGACACTTCACATGACAGCGTGTATAGGTGGCGAGGCAGTGTTCTCTTCGAAGTTGAGATCAGGCCGCATCAATATGAACTGACTGCAGATTTTAGTTTTAGTTTTACCATTGGAAAATCTTCCTATATATGCACAAACTAGGGACCGTGGCAGCCATTAGTGATTATTGTAGTATTTATTCCCATTTTTATGACCGTTGGTAGGACCTCCAGTCAACATTTATACACTATGGGCAATTTGTGAACACCAATCATCCTAATCTACCTGTCTTTGGATTTTGGGAAGAAACCAACAGTTGGGAGAACATGCAAACTTCTCGCACACAGACCATGAGGTGAGACTCGAACCCAGACCCTGGAGGTGTAAAGCCACAATGCTACCGTGCTCATGAACAAAACAAAACAGTTCAGATGCAGGGTTTGGCTTAACATTACAAAAATAAGCTCTTTATATCAAAGTGCTAAAAGAATCCTAGTTTTTTTTTATTTTTTATTTTAATAAAGTATGTTCATCAAGTCAAAGTCAGGCAAACAGGTTGACAGTGTCTGCTAAATTTAAAATGGGGGGGAAAATTACTTTATACGTCGGCCGCACCTCGATACTATTACCGGCTGCTCCGACGTGTTTGTCGACTGGGAGAGAAACACATGCAACATACTGTAAACAAAGATGGCCGACCGCTTGACCGATCAGGAGCGAGCTAAGATCGCAGCACGCTATGAAGTGTGGAATGCCATTGTTTTGTGCAGAGATGGTGGCGTACAATGAAAGGGAGAAATGCAACACTACAGTACGTCCGGAGACAATAAAAAACGTCCGGAGACAATATTCATGCAAAGCTGATGACCACAGGCTCAGTGAACGATGCAAGAAAAGAATCCAATGGATTACCTGCAACGACATTAACTTGATCAAAATAGTTAACCTTCCCTCAAAAGTAAACATTTCAGGCAATGAACATGTCAGTGCCATCAGAATAAAGAGTGCTTGTGTCATTGTATGGTAGCACATGGTAGACAAAATCTTGTCAGTATACAGTAAGTGTACTCTGTAGGTGCATTTCTTCTAAACATAACTGTCATTTTGTCTGTATCTGTCATTTGTCAATACAAAGTACAAAAGCTAAACACTACTGTACATGGATCCATGAATACAGGATTCACTTTTACAATATTTACTGATTGTATAGTAATTGCAAACTGACACATGAGGTCATTGTGGTACATAAAAGAAAAAGAGAAGACTCGTGGTTAGCACTGTGGCTGCACACCTCCAGGGTCGAGGGTTTGAGTCCCACATTTAGGTCTGTGTGAGTGGGGTTTGCATATTCTCCCCATACTAAACTCTCCAAATACATGCAGATTAGTTAAATTGGCATTTCCAAATGCCCTATAGTGTGTGAGAGTGTGTGTGCTTGTAGGTGCCCCGCAATGGACTGTCACGGGAAACTGCAAAGAGCTGTACAGAATCATTTGCATGAATGAGTTTGCTCAAAAGAATGAGAAATTGCTTTTATGACGTGCACAAGTGAGTAACTGATGTGAACTTTGTACAAGTTGTTTTGAGAATGTAAGTTATGATTTGAAAAATTAACCAAAGTCACTGAGAAAAACTGCAAAACCGCACAAAGCACCACTTTGTCTGTATGGCATATATCAATTTCAACAGTATAAAGTTACACTGTACTGTATAAGGAAGATTGATTGCAATAGAATGTGCAGCATTCATTTTAATGCTTTTTACTGTCTGTACTGTAATTTGCTTGCAGATGATGTCATTGCAATACAGAAAAGAAAAGGACAAGACTGCTTTTCAGCACTGCATAGCACAATAAAGAAAGAAGGAAAGAAATAAAGAAAAAAAGGAAATAAAGGAAGAAAGATCAGGACACATTTACAGAAATATGATTGACAGAAGACACTGTGTGACAGCTGCTTCAACCACTTTGCATGTAATGACATTTACAATGAACTAATGCCTCTATTTGGGAAGTAAGTCTGTTCTACAGAGAACTAGTATAATACTTATTGATCAACATGACTTAAGCAACCAGTAGTGTACGAAACAGCAGACAGTTGTTCATAAACATCTGCATGAATTTACGAAAGAGTTTGCAATTTGTTCAAAAGAATGAGAAATTGGTTAACTAGTGGTTGAGTACAGGACATTCTTAGACCATATTGGAAAAAGATTAAAATATGAACACATTTAAATAAAGGGCACAATTTAACCTCAAGTACTTTATGTAAAGTTAAAAATAAATAATTAAAACAAATAATAGAAAATGTTGTATGTTTATGTTAAACTCACTAAATAAAACAACGTGCATTTCACACATAATTTATTTTAGTAAATAGATATAGACAAATTATTGATGGGATGATCATCGATTATAGCCAATGATCAGTTGATTTCCTGAGCATTTCAAGTGATCGATTATAAAAAATGGCAATTGATTTTAATCATTAAAAATTCTGAAAAGTGCTCCATTGTATTTGCAAATTTTTATATTACACAAAGATAAGGCTCCAGGTCCCCCGCAACCCTGAACACAGGATTAAGCGGTATAGACTGAATGAATGAACTCAAGTAAATTTTTAAAAATGCAGTTTTTAAATGATGATTTTTAGGGCTGCAACTAACGATTATTTTGATAATCGATTAGTTGGGTGATTATTTTTGCGATTAATCGGATAAAAGCTAAACTCTTCTTTAATTTGATGTTTTGCTTATAATTATATATAAAACAATACCAACAT
>JAQQZS010000038.1:7530881-7545338 GCA_030068045.1 Platyallabes tihoni
TTTGTATTAATTATTTTTATGTATTTATTTTTTGGGCTGTGGAACAAATAATTTGAGTTTCCATTATTTCTTATGGGGAAATTCTTTGATTTACAAGTGTTTTGAAATATGAGCCCGTTTCCGGAACAAATTATGCTTGTAATCAAAGGTTGCACTGTATTGACAAGGAATAAAAAAAAATGTTAAAAAACCACAGAGTTTGTGGTCAAAAAACATGTAGTATATTTTAGCTGAAAACTACACAGCTTACGTTTGTTCTTAAATTGCAAAAGGAATTCAAATGCTAACTGTGGGAGGTTTGGCATGTGGATTAGCATGTCTAGGTAACTAACACTAGTGAGGTTGAAAGTTGTTGTTTTGTTTTCTATTTTTTTTTTAATGGTAAAAATCAGTCAGCTGGTTGTAGTAACCAGTGTGGTTTGACATATCACATATGGATTTTGTGTAACTTCTGTATAAATCATACTTTGAGTTGAGCAGTGTGACACTTAATATCTTTTTCAGGTTGTGTGACATTTTGTATCAGTATCATTTAGTGTCTTGATTTGACAGATTTTGCTGGTGTCTGTTATATTGTGTAAACTGTAAATATATTACACAATAAAAAAAACTGTATGTTGTATTTTGCACATTTAAATTTATTCCATTTACAGTATGTATTTATTTTTACGCATGGTCTCGATTTACAAATTAATGGTAATAGTAAACTGTAATATTTTTTATATTGTTAACCTGCTGGTTTTAATGTTGTGGTAGGCAGAGGTCAGATGGACACTGACTGGTCTCATTTGGTGTTTGTTGTGGCTCATCACTGTATCTTGTTTATTATGGATTTTTGTTATGTTAATAAAACTATAATATTTCTCATTTGTGTTTCATGCATCTCTTTTATATCTGACTTTAATCTCATTATGGTCTTGTATATGGCCCATTTATATAAGAAAATAAGTCATAAGCATATTGCATACGGATATTATAAAAAAATATATGAAGAAATAGATATATTGAATCAAATTCATTATATTATGAAGTATATTGTTAAATATAAAATTACATACATTAAGATATATATTCAAATATATTTTTCAATATATGAAAAGCGACAATTCCTTATGTATTTTTCATCATATATTTTGATCAAAACACTAAATCATTCAATATATTGACAGTTAATATATAGGGAAATATATTTTCTTTGCAAAACATTGGATGTGTGCACAAGTGTAGCAGGGGACTATATGGAGAAATAAAAGTATTGTTAACTCTCATAAATTTCTTCTTCAAGTCCCGGTTTGACTTGAACACCCCCATAAAATATTAGAGCCATAGATCTTAACGTGCCTACTTATAAGTCAACGTTATTTATAGGAAGCTTTTTTGAATCTTTGAGGTTTCCTAAACATGAACAGGGTGAAGAAAATCAACTTCATCTTATCACTACAAGAAACTTTCTAATGAAAACAGATTCTGTAAAAAGTAAAAACAATAGAGAAAATATGCATTTGCATCACAATAGCCAAAAGTGCTGAATCTAATTTGCATATGATAAAGAACTGCACATTGCATATCCCTACTGGGACACACTAACAATATATAACACGACAGTTCAATCCATTATTATTATGGGTGGTATTTAGTATGCACCATAATTCTTACTCCCCCACTGAGACACAAGCACAAAAACACTTAGAACTAAGCAAAAATATAGAAGGTAAAAACAATCCAGTGAAATTAATTAACCATTATGGTTTAGATTAATCGAAAATCCTAATGTAATTACACAAGGCCTACTTAAGCAGGCCATCTCATTCAGATAACGAGTACACTGAAGTAATTAGACACTGAAACTCCCCGAGAGATGAGCCATAGTGACATTCTGCCAACAGCACAGATCTCAGTCTCTCTCTCTCTCTCTGTATGTGCAGCTGACATAAAGAGAACATTGAGTCATACTCGGTCTGTCCCAAATCCCCTGCCAATCTTTTCCAACTCATCCTTCTCGAAGTGACAACATTGAGGACTATCGTGAACTCTGGATCCCACCATGCTGTACTTTCACAATTCATTCATTCATTCATTTTCTATACCGCTTAATCCTGTGTTCAGGGTCGCGGGGGACCTGGAGCCTATCCCAGGATACTTCGGGCACTAGGCAGGGTACACTTTAATTAATTTTATTAATCAACATACATGTATAGCAAGCATATAGCAAAAACACTTGACATATACGTTTTACTCTAAAACCATTGGTTGTCAACAGGCGGACCACGTTCCAGATGGGGACTAAGCAACAGGTTTTAGCAGGCTGAAATGAGCACTTGAAAAAATACTGCAGCAGAACCAAAAATCTACAAAGAAAACCTGTCATCCAGCAACACAAATTTTTAAAATATGAACCTAATATGAACCAATGCAGCGTCTGCAGAAGACCGCTTTCTGCAGCTTAACCCTTGACATATATTTATTATTGTATTATAAATTATTTAAGTGAGCTCATGAGACATTTGGTCAGAAAGAAGGAGTACTCGAAGTCTTTTACAGATTAATTATTTCATTTAACCTCTCTGGCCTGATTAAATCCCTAAAACTCCAGTGGCACAGATCTGTGGCAGCAATACAGCATTGGTCAATGACCATTAAAAAAAAAAAAACAGCTGGTTATACATACAGTATGTAGATGGGGGAGGCTTCAGACATCACATTTGGTTGCATTCAGGGTTTGTCAGATAGAACCAAAGTTATCTTTGAAGCTGATCACCACATAAATATGGAATGGTATTAGAAAACAACCACAAAAAAGGGGTGATCATGTGTATCTGTGCATATGTGACATACTGTATGTATTTGCCGATGTGACACATTTTTAATAATTTTCTCAATAATGCTTGTACAGTGGGTTAAAATTAAATTAAATTAAATTACATTTATTATATTGCCTAGGTTGTGCAAAAAATTGATATGTCACTCTTTATGCACAATCCTGACATGGATATATTTATTAAAACTAAAAATGGCTAAAAATGCTGTGATTTGCTTAAAATCACACAAAAAGGATGCTTAAAGATATATGGACTGTGGTGTATGAATGTATCCATCCTACAGTATGTTCGATTCTACACGGACATATCTTATCTATTCACAAAATGCCGATGTGAAACTCCACTTATGTCAAACTTAATCACTTCAAATCTTCCAAATCACTTTATCTTATCTATAAACATTACGCAAACATGAACGGATAAGCATTAAAAGCAAACAGTTTTCATGATTCAGTCATGTTAGTTCCTCATCCAAAAGCCAAAATGTTAAATATATTAAAAAATATCTTCTTCTTTGTCTTTTGGCTGTTCCCTTCCAGGGGTCGCCACAGTGAATCATCTGCCTCCATCTAACCCTATCTTTTTTTAAAACTATTTATATATACAGTAAGTCTCCTACATATGAACGAGTTCAGTCCCAAGAGGTTGTTTGTAAGTCCAATTTGTTTATATATTGTAAGTCCAACAAACTAGGATACTAGGATACCAACACAATTGGCTATATACAGCATAAAGCTAACATGTTACATGATCTTGTTCTTGTTCTTTAGATTAGTGCCAACGGTTAAGCGATTCATGTTAAAAGATCGAGCAATATCTGCAATATTTTTCACCTCACTCACTCATTCCCACAATTATTTACACTTTTGTCTCCCTCGTTATTGCTTGGTGCTTCTTAAGAGTACCAACTTCATCGCCGCTGCTTTTACACTTGCTTGCGGACATCCTGGGCTTGTACTGCACTTCAGAGGATTGACAATGTACAGCGGACATGTGATCTAACTTCTGTGATGATCTACCTAAGCGTGAACGCATGTTCTTATCTTCGAAAGTTTGTAACTTGAATGTTCGTATGAAGGGGACTTACAGTATACACTTTTTGAAAAAATTATTACCCTAAATAGGCAAGGAAAAACTCACTGTTTTTGATTTGCAACTTAAAAATTACAACAATAAAAAAAACGTCTTAATTTTAAATTTCCAAGCATTATAATGAGTGCTTTACAAAGGATTAAGCATGTAGCTGTCACCTACAGTAAACAAGATACATGATTATACTGATAACTATTATTTTTATCCCTTTCACAGTGATTGTATAGGGATGGAGGTTAACAATAAACACTTGTTTGTTTCTGCTTTTGACAAGCTGTAAGGTTCCATTGCTTCCTAATTGAATACTATTACTGAATGGTCATTATTCTAGTGTCTGTAGCCTACCACTTTCAAAAATTCAAAAATAGCTTGGGATAATAGTAGATGCCGTACTATAGCCCAAAACAGTCACTACTGTTCACAACTTCCATTATTTCCAAAAGGAAATCTTAGGGAAAGCAACGTGGGTGGATATTGAGTATGTAAATTAACTGGATATAGTAGTGGCATGCTTACCTTCCCAAAGCTGCCCTTTCCAATAGCTCGGAGAATCTGGAAGTGATCGAAATTCACTGTAGGAAAAGCAGAAGAAAGAAATATATAATAATAATAATAATAATAATAGTAATAATAATGTAATGTGAAAATAATTTATTACTAAGACAGCAGTATACTTATGATTCCAGTTTACCCCCCTTTTTCACTGACCTATGCAACCTTCTTTGTAAATAGCTCTGCAATTTTTATGAAATGTACAATCCATCTTAATTTCATCTCAAATAATTAATTAGCAATATAAACAACCTGAATATAAAAACATCTTGTTCACATGGTGTATAACAGTAAAAGTGATAAGAACTTAAACCACAGTTTTTTTACTTCATTTTTGGTGAGTTAAGCATAAACATTCCGTAAAAATCAATTTTAGTATCGTGAATTTTTAGTAAAATAAAAAAGGACATGGAATGTTTGGAATGTATCAGATTTTGTAGTAGCTCATTATTTTACACCTAAGTAAGTACTGTGCATATAAAATACATCCATGTGTTAATTAAAAATACTTGCTATGCATATTGAATTTTGAAGTACATAAGTATTAACTTGTGAGAAAACTAACAGGTTTTGCTGTAGTTGTTCATGCCAGAGTGCAATAATTTCTCATAAGTTCATTTAAGACAAAGTAGATACATTTTCTAAGTTAAAGTACATAGTACGTGATATGAAAAATACCAGGTAGTAGTCGAATCAAACAGCTTAATAGCACATATCTGACTGAAGTCCAGGTTTATATTGTGTAATAGTGACTGTAACATTATATAACAGACATTAAACCTTCAACTACTGCTGTGCACCTGCCATTTGAGTATTTTAAAGTGATAATGTTGTCACAATGGCACCTGGACGCGAGTGGGATATATTAGGCAGCAAGTGGACATTTTGTCCTTGAAGATGATGTGTTGAAAGCAGAAAAAAGCATTTGACAAGAGCCAAATTGTGATGGCTAGATGACTGGGTCAGAGCAAAACCAGAACTTCAGCTCTTGTGGGATGTTCCTGGTCTGCAGTGGTCAGGACCTACCAGAAGCGGACCAAGGAAGAAAAATCAGTGAACCGGCGACAGGGTTATGTGTGGCCAAGGTTCACTGATACACGTGGGGCGCAAAAGCTTATCCATGTACAGTAGACTGATCCAATAAAAGACCTGCTACAGCTCAAATTGAAAAAGTTAATGCTGTGGTGGATCCCACATCGCATCTTAAAGGACTTAAATGTTCTCCTACTGACAGCTTGGTACCACATACCACAGCATACTGTAGCTTCACCTCTCATTTGGGCAGCAAAAAGGGAACCAGCTCAATATTAGGCGCATGGTGTTATGACTGATCGGTGTACAGTATATCTCCATCCAGATACCTCAAGCATGCAAAGTATTCACCAAGTACCAAGAAGAATTATGTACAATAATCACCCATTAGGAATTTATGCACAAATATCATGCAAGAAATATACCAAGATATTATTTGTACAATGTATTTTCCTTTTAAACACTTAATAGATGCCTGTGTTTCTGAGTTCAATTCTCACCAGTGCCCTTTGGTTTAGATCTTTAGCTCAAAATACAATGGGCTGACTCAGACATGTTACTGAAAAGTTTCTGTGACCTTCAGAAACTTCAGCCATCAGAAGGAGGATCAGTGGAAGAGGACCACTGGGTCCACACTTCATTTCCCGTGAAGCCATGCACTTCTCTTTTACAGTGAATCATAATTGGCATTGTTTTAAGTGCACGTTTCCCTTATGATCTTCTCCCGCCTTGCTTTTTACAAACACCTAAAATAATCTTTTTATCAATATAATATAATCGGATGTTTGTCTGGCTCCACTGGTGTATCAGCCCTGCGGGGACAGGATTTCACCAGAAGCAAGCATTAAAAATGAGAAGGTTGACTACAAAGAGGATGTATTATGATTCTGCTTGCCTCTGTGCATTCTCTTTTATCTCAGAGGTCACTGCTTTAAGGCATCAATATTAAAAAAAAAAAAACTCATTAATCTAATCTTTTTACTCTGTCAGAAGCACTGGGTCTTTCTTCTTCTGGGGAAGAAATATTGGCTGTTTTATTAAAAATATATATATTTCAAAAGACTTTACTTCCTAATGGCTGACTGAACGAGTACATTGTCATATCTAATGTGGCAAAACACTACATCTGAAAACAACATCCCATGCATATGTTCATCTAATTTAAAATTGCCAATGCATTTGCTGCAGGAAAATGCAGGACAACAGAGAATGGCCAGACTGGTTCAAGCTGACAGAAAGCCTACAATAACTCAGAATGCACAACATGCTGAACACCGAGGAGGACGGCTAGAAGACGCCAGATCTGAATCCAATAGAACACCTGTGGGATGTGATAGAATGGGAGATTCGGCAGCATGAAAGCACATCTGAAAATTCTGCAGGAATCACATGATGCAATCATGTCAACATGGACCTGAATCTCAAGGTAGTGTTTCCAGCGCCTTATGTAATCCATGCCATGAAGAATTAAGGCGGTTTTGAGGGCAAAGATAGCCCATACCAGGTATTATTATAGTGTTCAATAAAGTGATCAGTGAGCGATCTGTATGTGTCATTGACTTTTCTTCTGTCTGACTGTGTGTGTGTGTCTTTTTCATTTTGATGCCTTTAATTCTGTGATAAAAGCAATGCCTCAGGACAGAAGTGTTGATTTGTTATCTGATAAAACGGCTGAAAACCTGCAATTGCTTGGCTCATAAACAAAAACAGGTTGAGATTTGCTCAGATTCAGACATTAAACAGTTTGTGCATGTATTCTAAATACGATACACTGTTCTTTAACAGGCAAAAAGAGTGTCAATAATCCAATAATACATTCCTGACCTTACATTTTCACTTAAATTTGGGCTTTATTAGTTCGATTCATCCTGCTTACTAATGAGTTATCCTACACAATTTGCTCAAATCTGCCTTTAGTCTAATGTAGTATGTAGTATATCTATAAGTTACAGTACCTACTGTAACTAAAACTAAATTAGAATAATCTGCATCTGCATTATTCAACTAACTTAAACTGCATTTAAAAAGTTTTTTTCTGTTCTACTGACAATTATTAGTACTAAATGTAGCCTCAAGGGAAGTATAAGCTTCAATAATAATGTAACATCTGCATGCACAACATCTGGGTTTTAAACGGTGTTTTTCTTTTTGTAAAACACTTGGGGATCAGGGTTAGAAACTGTTTAAGAAACTGTGTTATTGTAGCTGAAATACACAATCTATATTCTAAAGCAATATTCATAACTGAACACAATTTGTGACATTTGTAGTCCCAAGGAAAGAAGTATTGATGTTTGATTTACAGGGACGTCTACTCTACAGCATCTCTGGAGACCTGTTAGGTTAAGGGCTTTGCTCAACAGCTCAGCAGCAGATCTCTAGCAGTCTTTAAATTTGACATCCAGTTCCCAGAATCTCTTAAGCACAGAAACATCACTGCCCATAAGAGAAATATTAGATAATATCATACAGTGAGTAGGGAAAGAATTCAGACTCCTTGATTTTGATTATACTGATTGTCCAAAGTAGCTACATTTAGCTCTGATGACAGCTTTGATAACAAAGATTTTTGGTTCTAACTGCCATGTCTTTGTAGGCGTAGGAGAGTAACCATACGGTTCCTGAATGTGTTGTTCCCACTGTGAAGCATGGAGGAGGAGGAGGTGTGATGGTGTGATGGTGCTGGGGTGCTTTGCTGGTGACACTTTGTGACTTGAGGGCACACTTAACCAGCATGGCTACTGCAGCATTTTGCAGTGATAATGCCACCCCTTCTGGTTTGCACTTATTGGGACCATCATTTGATTTCCAACTGCGCAATGACCCCAAACAAGAGAAGAAAGTAATGGGATGGAGTGCTGCATCAGATGACCTGGAAAATCACCTGATCTAAATCTAATTGAGATGGATTGAGATGAGTTGGACCAGAGAGTAAAGGACAAGCAGTGCACAAGTCCTCAACGATTTGGGATGGTTTTGTAGCCACAGGACCTGGAGACCATGCAGTCAATGAGTCAACCATGAACTCATCTGTACACCAATGACATGAAGCACATCGGTGAATCTGCATCAGAATGGCTGAACAAGAATCTTTTTTGGGATAGCCTAGCCAAAGTCCAGACTTCACCCCAATTGAAATGCTGTGCCGGGACTTTAACAGAGGTGTGCATACTGTATGCAAAATCACCAGAGACTTCAATGCACTGAAGTAATGTTGTAAAGAGGAATTGACCAAAAGTTCTCCACAGTGATTTAAACGATTCCTTCAAGTTATTGCTGCTAAGGGTGCATCAACATACGGGTAATACTAATACCAACAGAATTAAAAGAGGGGGTACAAAATTTTGAATATGACTGTACATATTTAATAAACATAAAAAACTAAAGATCTCATTAAGAATTTATAAATAAAAGGCATAAGGGAAGAACTTTGATGACACTAAGTGACTGGTCTGATAATAATAAAAAAAATAAACCTTCAGAAAATCAAGCATACATCTGGCATGAACAGGTACTGCTCATTAACTGGTAACACCATTCCTATGGTGAAGCATGGTGGTGGCAGCATCACACTATAGGGTGCTTCACAGTAGCACAGCAAGAAGACTGGACAGGACTGAGCAAAGAATGACTGCAGCCAAGTACAGACAGGCGCTTGAAGAACGATTCATACTGTGGAGAAGTTTTATATATAAGCACAGTGTCATCAAGATTGGAGCCAAGATAACATTGGAATGGATTTTGGGACAAGTATTGAGTAGCTCAGTCAAAGTCCAGACATCAGTGGGCTCCAGAACAGCTTTAAAGAAACCATCCATTCTGATGGCACTTAAGAGGATCTGCCAAGAGGAATGGCAGAAACCACTCAATCCAGGAGTACAATTCTGGTAGAGACATACCGGAGAAGATTGAAATTGCTGTTAAAGGTGCTTCTTTAAAGCACAGCCTAACATAAGCGACAGACCCATTCGTTTTCAAATTCAACATTTAAAAAGCTATCCAAGGTATGGATGAGACATGAGCATACTTCAAAGAAATCACAATTTAACTCGGATAATAACCATATAGAACACTGGCCGTCTCCATTACAGGCTCCATCCCTAACCAAATCTCAATATATTCCCTAACCTCATAAAACAGCAGATACAGAGTCTGCACACCATGATAGTGCTGAGAAGAAAAAAAAAAAAAAAAGAAATAGAGAAAGTGAGAGAGTGAAAAAGAGAGGGAGAGAAGAAAGGCTGAGACTGCAGCAGTTATTGGCATGGCTCCTACTGGGTTAAAGCCAAAGTGTGTAAGAATGCAAGCATCAATTTCAACGGGTTGCTAATGGGGGTCATCATAAAGTGCTTACTAATATAAGCTGCTGGGAAAGTTCTCACCATGAAACAAATACAGAGATGTCATTTGTCCAGAGAATCTCATTTATTACAAAGAACATGGGAACTAATCTGCATGAAGAGGATGCAACGGTAACGTCTTGCGTCATCTCGCACAATCATTTATGAACATGCAATAGAATGTTGTCATTGGCTCTGAAGTATTTTAGATGTCTACAAATTATCACCAAAATATTTTTTCAAAGAATTTTTTTTAATGTTTCAAGGCGACACACTGGCTTAATGGTCAGCACAGTCGCCTTCTATTTCCAGGGTCCAGGTTCGAATGTTGGTTTGCATGTTCTCCCCGTGCTTGGTGGATTTCCTCCAGGTACTCCTCCTAGGTTTCTTCCCACAGTCCAAAAACATGTAGATTAGCCTAATTGGCATTCCTAGATTGCCTGGAGTGTGTTAATGAGTGTGTATATGCGTTTGCACTGCGATGGATTGGCACCCTGTCCAGGGTGTACCACGCCTCATGCCCTAAGTCTCCTGAGATAGGCCTCCGTGACCCTGTATACAGGATAAGGGGTATAGATGCTGAGTGATTGAGCTACGTTCCTGTTTTTCTCTAAAACGCTACTCCAGGGTTTAGAGATGATGCAAGAAAAATGACTTCCAGGCTCTTAGCTGCATGTGATCCTGTAGAGTAACAGAAGACCTGCCCCATTTAAACCCTTAGGATGTGCTAGATAAGCCGAAGCTAAAATGCATTAAATGTCATAAGCAAGAGACAAATTTGTCTAAAACAAGAGTGGGTGAATATGCCTCGGCTTTCTTTTTCCTGATAAGGATGTGAGCTGCTGCTGTATATTCTTATTTATATGTAAAGTGATAGCTGCAAGGGACACATCTATACTGTACAGTATACTAAGATGGAGAAAATTTGCATTTAATTGGGTGAAGAAGGCAGATGAAGATGCATCAGGCTCATACTATACAAATATCTAAGGCAGTTACAGTATGACGTGCAGTATGAGTGCAGGAGTTTCCTCAAGGCTTAATAGTGTCTGCCTATTCCCAAAAGCATGCCGGTAGGCATAGTGCCTACTTCATGTTGCCCCTAGGTAAGAATGGGTTTACGCATGGCCCAGTAGGACAGACTGGTGTTCTATCCAGTTTGTGCCTCGGAAACCACTTCAACCCTGATCAAGAATAAATTCAATGAATCCCTGAGTGAATCCGGTGGGCCAGCTGTTGACCATGTAAAGGCAAATCTGAGACATAAATCTACAGTAATCCTTTTTATAACATATCTCCAGTACATTAATGAGTCAAATTCGCATTATATGGGATTTCATATAAAATGATCATTCTATTTCTAGTGATTTTTATTTCCTACTGTCACTGTTCCCGTCTCTGATTTAGAGTTTAGCAATATGGGTCAGGACAGAGCCTAACTAATAAGTCTATTCTTGATACTTTAGGCACGAAGCTTTCTTTTGCACAGGTTCACGGAACACTAGAGCTGAGCATACAGTCAATCCTCTTTCATTATTTCAAAGAGATGTAGCTCCTTTTCTGACACTTCTGTATGTTGCTTTTGGACTGTTTGCGCCCTGCCATTTTTTTCCACATCATTATATCAAATTCGGATATTTGTACGTGAGACACATCTCTAGTGTGAAACTAGTAAAATGTAAAGTAAAGTGAGACATCTGTGAATGTCACCTCTTCATCCCCATGGCTCCTCATCAGAATCTGACCCTGCATTCTGAGCAGATTCATAAAATGTGAATATTTCAATAAACAGTTTTTTTTTAGCCACTAAGTTACTGTGCTTTTATGGGACAACATAAAAATAAATACATAAAAATAATTAATACAAAATATAAAGTAAAAATTAAAAAATTAACCTGCAATTTTTCTATTAAAAAAGTTTAATAAATCGCATTTATGCATGCAGGTGCTGTGTGTGTGTGTGTGTGTGTGTGTGTGTGTGTGTGTGTGTGTGTGTGTGAAGGCAAGACGAGGAGTGTGTGTGAGTGTGTGTGTGTGTGTGTGTGTGTGTGTGTGTGTGTGTGAAGACAAAAGCAGGGGTCCAATGACGTGCGCGACACAAACTGCAGGCTGATACAGAGAGAGAGAGAGAGAGAAAAAAAATGGATCTTTAACCTCTCTAATAAGACTTGCTTTAGCTTTTCATGCGCGCACACTAAATTATGTTTTACGCGCACACACATGGTCACAGTGTTATAGTAAACAGTGCACGCGTGCACAGATGTTGATTATACCAGTAAGAGACGCGCACTAAGAGCGAGCAGGGGAGATGATTACCCACAATTCCGTAGCACAAGAGAGAGAAAAACCATTGGCTCAGTTGAGATCACGTGACGCATGTGTGATACATGATACGCGGTAGTCGTAAAACCAAGACTTGTTCGCTTTTTACGTCAAAATTTATTTAAAATCTTTGCTCGTCTTGCGGAACACTCGCAAACCGCGTTACTCGCAATCCAAGGTTTCACTGGAACTGAAACAGAAGGACAGAATATGAATAATACACATCATGAAGGCAGCATTCATTAAAATGGGAAAGAAACTGAACCGTGTGTATCACTTTAATATATATACAGTATATATTAACTTTCAAACCACACTATCTCCAAGGAAAGAAAGCATGTTGTGATGCTGCTGGAACATTTTGAATTATTCTGTAACACTGTTTAATCAGAGTCTAAAATGTGTTATGCAACATTAATGGGAATTGCCTGTTTGTAAATCAAACAGCTCCCTTGGTACCAGCAGAGCTGTCTGTGAATACAGTTGTTTTCAGTTACACTAGAATAAAAAGGGTTTTTGGATGCGCTCATAGCCTGAGATAAATCTATTAGTAAAATAAATATATGTTAAATAAAAATATTAATGTCTACATTGCACTGTATTGCATTGAAACAGTTCTAGGGAGCGATAACCAATACATTTGACTATTCAACACATTAACTTAAAATGATAGTTCGGGCTTTTTAAAGTCTGTCTTAAATCAGAAATGAAGTGCATATAAGTACATTACAATAGAACTTGTTTTTTATTATCTCAAAATTAACATTTAACAAATGAATGGGACCGTCCCTGCACATAGTGACTGGGTAGTATGGGGTGTGGCAACTCACCCACAGTGGAGCTTGAACCCGGATCCTCAGATCAACAACCTAGAGAGCCTGTAGAGCCTTAGCCGCCTGAGCCACCACTCTCACATCTTACAGTTAATGTATTTTTGTAAAAATAGTTCCACTTGAAGGTAGTTTGAGCACAGAACTTGGTTTTATCTAAACTTTCATCTAGGATCATTTTATAATGGAACATGCTGTTCAGCACACCTGGTGATGTCTCAGCAGTCATCTTATTATCCACGTTAAACGTGCCATTATCACACACTGCCGGGTAACCACACTGCGATTATTGCATGGCTAAATAGAATTAGTTCTAGGGAGCGATAACCATTACATTTACATGAATCAAGAGTTGTGTAATTTGGCTCCGAATGCTTACATTGTACTCCCGAACTTCATGGTCGGTGTGCAGAGCAGGAAAATATATAACAACCAAGACCTATTGACCTACTATACAGTACTTATACTGTATGCATCTCGATTTTGATTTTAAACCGACTTGAAAAAGTGAACTATCCCTCTAACTGTGCAAAAATAGGCACTGTTATAGTAATTGTGAAAAAAGTTTTGGCCAGACAAGAAAAACATTTGTTTTAATGAGCCTCGGCTTCCAACTGCTTGACTAATGAAACTATTTGCAGCCCAAATATGAGCGATCTTTGAGGGGAAGAGCCCACAGCTTGAGAGCCCACATAGGAAGTCATTAGGAACTATCCAGGGATGGAGATGTCGGGCTCTGTTCTTCCCTGAAGCTTACTCTGACTAATGATAATGGCTACATCAGGTCATTCTCCCTCATCCCTGTACAAACACACAGACACACACCATCAAGCAGAAAACAGCTCTGGGGGCTGCACTAGGCTGCCAATTTCTCCCGTCCCCTGTTCATCCTTCATATTGGTCATGCACTAAGAGATGAGAAATTCAATGCAGCATTTTTGCTTTTTTACAGTAATTAAAGCAATGATCTGGCATAACTTTAAAAAAGAGGAGTATATATTTTTTAAGAGAACAGAAAGAGTAATCAGTAGATACTGTCTAATTTATAATACTTGCAGATCATCAGCGGTTAGATGACACCAAAGATGTATCTAGTTCAGCGAGGAAGAGCATGGCTCCTACGGTGAGGATCTTCTAATGAGTGCAATATACTGAATGCTGCTTATGTATCTCTGGCAGGTGCTTCAAACATAAGACAGTTACAAGTATGGGAACCGTGGAGGAGGGAAAACAAAGCAGAGCACTTTCTAATGTCCTCCTGACAGCATTAATAAATGTTCCATTGCAGAAAGCACATCCCCTTAAAACAAGCAAGGTTCTATGAAACTAGACTCAAATCCATCGATGTGCACCTGTAGAAAAAACGTCAGCCTAGGCAGTATAGCATGAAATGCACTACAGGGTGGGCCATTTATATGGATACACCTTAATAAAATGGGAATGGTTGGTGATATTAACTTCCTGTTTGTG
>JAQQZS010000038.1:7552849-7564718 GCA_030068045.1 Platyallabes tihoni
CAAACAGGAAGTTAATATCACCAACCATTCCCATTTTATTAAGGTGTATCCATATAAATGGCCCACCCTGTATATTTTGGTGAACCTGTTTAAAAGCGACCTTTGATGAAGGCTTTGTTTTCTAGTCTTAGCATCCCAATCAGATAATGGTTCTGGTCTTTGGTTGCTAAACCATTTGGGCCTCTTAAAAAGTTCAGACCGGGTCACAGTAGCACTGCCGTTTTCGCTGAGGACATGAGCGATGTAGAGTGCCGTCATGTTCTCAACCTTCACATCTAATCTTACAGACAGATCCCTGTTTACTGCTGCAAGGGTAACAGAGCACAGCACACCGGTGCGGCAGGACTAGTGAGATTGAATGTGTGTTTGCAGGCTGTTAACATCAGTGGCAGCTTTTTGTAGCTGTTGACAGCTCTCTGAACAAGAAGGCTATGCCATGAGTATTTATCATGTTTTTCATGCATTCCTCAGTAATTCAATTCCCCTTGATAAATGATAAGCTGACTGTGGCAGAGAACATGACTTAAGAAAATAGAAGATAAACACGACAAATACATACAGCAACCGCTCTCATTCTAACCCTGAACGCTGCGCTGCATAATTATAGAGATCCATGTACAGTAAATACTAAGTGAAATAAAATGGAAATGAAAATATAAATATAAATATTAAGGAACGAACATATTCTATTATTTAATATCATTTTAGGACATACCTGTTTTTACACACTCAGAGGAAAAAAAATGCATCATTTACATATGTCTCCTAGACAACTACGAGGTCTGTGTGAAACCAAAATGAGACTACGGTGTATTTTTTTTCTGTCACTCATTTTTTTTCTATGTATAACAAAACGATGCAGAAAAGCTTAAACTGGACTTCATTTTAAGTTTCAAAAGAGCTCATATATCCAAGACAATAATTCCTAAAAATGCATCTCTTTTTAATCGCAGACAGACAAATCAGAGATCTTGCTATACAGTATATAATTCTCATTGAGATGTAATTGTTTTTTTCCCTCAGCGATATCTGATTTAATTATCCACACAATAAATATTTTAATGATGAATTTTGCGCTATATTTGTAGGCTGAATGATTCATGAGAATGATTGACCCTTGCTGGTATTACCCAAATTATAATTTCAGTGTATAGCTTTCAGTATTACGATAGACATTATTCAGCTTTGAATCAACACTTGATAACAATTTTTTTTTATTATGATTGTTTATTTATAATTGATTTGTTATGCATCAAGTCTATAAACTCTACATTGTTCAAAAATAAATAAATAAATAAATAAATACATTATATATATATATATATATATATATATATATATATGATTTATTGGTTAGTGGCATGCAATAAAGTTATTATTTATCATGTGCTATTTCTAAATAAATTGCAGTTCTACAATATGAGAATCTTTTCAACTTTCTTTTGAGAACTTTCTTTTTTCTGAGCCTTGAAATCAGAAATTTTAAGCTGTATGAGGCAAACACTGCAGTCAGGATTATATTTTTTTATATTATGTACAGTATTATATTATTATATATTATATAATGGGGCTGGGGAATCTCACTGTTGGACTGCTGACCATGAGATCCCCAGATCAAGCAAGGTCCTTCACCTTCAACTGCTCTGATACAATCAGTAAGAAACTGCCACTGAAATGATGAACACTCCTTACCTTACCTTATACTGTATATTATTTAGACTCACATATTGCTCCATAATAGCTCTAGTATTGCTCATTAAGGAGTCATGAATAACACTGACTGGATTTTAGGAAGGTTATCTCACTAACTGTACGTCTCAAGGATAACTCCTGTTGCTAATTGTCCTGTCTCACCTTGACTATTTCTCCTAGTCAATTGGAGAAAGAATGAGAAAAATACAGATGAGAAGAGCAAGCTTTGAGCAGTAAAATGTCTTTTATCTTTGTACTGATTAATATGAACAAAAAAATGTGTGCATCAGTATATGTACACTCATACTGTATATGCATAAACAATATACAAAACTAAATTGTTAATGAAAAAAAATAATGGAATACTAGGAACTAAACACAGTTTAGAGACAAGTAATTAGGTTTTTGCAGCTTTGTTGTTCAGTTTTGAGCCCATTTTACAAAACTGTTCTTAATTTCCCAACATTAAATGGGTTCCTTTGATGGACGTAAAATTTTAACACAAGCTGCCTAATGCTACAGTACCTAATTACACTAGTACGTTTGGGGGTCATTATCTTGTTGAAACATCTATCTTCTACCCTGATTCATTTTCTTAGTAGATGAGATGACATTCTTCTCTAACGGTGTCAGTATTTCATTTCCGTCATGACCATTTCAATGGCATCTGATGCCCTCGTACTGTTGACTGTGGGTACGCGGTTCTTGGGATCATGTGCACAAGCTTATTCATTCATCTTCTATACCGCTTTATCCTCTATTCAGGGTCGCGGGGACCTGGAGCCTATCCCAGGAGGCTTAGGGCACAAGGCGGGGTACACTCTGGACAGGGTGCCAATCCATTGCACAAGCTTATTTTTGTACAAATTTTAGATTTGCACCTCTGTACTTGTTTAGCAAGGCAGATTTGCATGAGGTGTTGGATTGGAGATTGCATTACAATTGATTCCTTATTGCTCTCGATGTAATGGTTGTGATGCGTTCCGGTCATTCAGCAAGTCGTTCCTTGACTACTGGCTCCTCTTTTTCCTTTCTTATCGTTGGTCTATGAGCTTTGCGTAGGGGTGATCAGTTGTGGTTCCATGAACTCCTTAACTACACTTAATTAGGCTAACTCTTCCCACAAGGATGTTTATGGTCTATGGTTCTGTAGCTTTGTCCATTCAAGTGTCCCTGTGAACTTTAGGACGCCTCTTTATACATCTCCCTGTGTGTGAATACTTTTTTCTGCAAACAAAACACTTTTCAAACTATTTGTGTATACATAATAAAACATTATGTGGAAATGTCTTATGTTCTAAATGTACATTAAAAAGCAAAACCAAATGTGCCTGCCATATACTTATTTTCAGTCATTGAACCAGGGAAACTGTTTGGAAGGTTAATAATTTTGGACAGTGCGCATTATCTAGCCAGCAAGGTGCACACAAATCATGAAACAGTTTTCATATAAAAGCATTACAAGGCCCATATACTAGATGCTGACCCTAGAAACCAGCCCTCAGGCATCATCCTGAGGTGTCAAAGCCACAGGCACAAATGACCTGGCTCAGCTTGCCAAAACCTTCCCCTTTGGGAGAAAGCTGCCACGGTCTTCTGACCACTATCACAATCAGCAGAAAGATCCAATGACTTGCTGGATATCTCAGAGCCATAGGTAGGACTCAGTGTCCTATTTGCGGAGATCTGTGCGACAAGGGTAGATTCAGCTGTTTCCACATTTCCCAGTTATTAATGACACGCTGAACAGAGTGAACCAGGACACTCAAATAGGAAATTTTTTTGACCTAGTTGTTGTTCCCAAAAAAACTGCAAAGTAGTGCTTTTCCACACAGCTCATTATAACCCCATGCCCAGGAACACATGGACGGATACAACACTACACTCAATAATGACCCACTCCTACTGACATAGCCATTCCTGATATACTGTATGTCAGTGATGTGAATCGGCCGGCCATCCACCCAAAACATGACATTCCAACCTCTTTCCCGGGTAATAATCTCATTTTACAAAGAACTGGAATGGATCTTGTCAAGCTATAAGATATCACTTTCTAGTATTTTTCATGAACTAGATTACATGGTTTTTCAAAGTAGTGTGCCTGTGGACACAAGAGGTATGATCTCTTATAAAAAATCCTACCTGATGGGGACATCAAATTTTTCTTACATACAGTATGTTATGCAGGAATTTTAGCGATCCAAACCAGTACCTACAACTCCCAGACTGGTCAGCTAGAAAACTGCTCCAAGACTTGTAAAATGTGATTTTTACTACGTTATAGCTTGAATAGGGATGAATAGGTTAGAAGCCTTATTATTGTTGGTCCAGGAGGTAAGTTATTATACTGTAGTTAATGTATGAGAAGGAGCCAGGGGGGTGTTTAAAAAAATGAAACAGAACAAAATAATTGTGGTGTATGTATCCCATAAGGACCCCAAAATACATTTTTTGAAAAATAATTTTAATCTTTTAATATTTGTTTTAATTTTTTTCATAATTATTTTCATAATTTAATGTACTTTTATTATTTTATAGTCAGCACATAGGTATCATTATAAAAACATATCACTGATGATTCCCATCTCTACCAAATAAAGTTTAGTACATCCTGAACCTGTGAACAAAGCTCCAGACTCTGAGTCACTTATTGAAGGAGAATTTGCTCAACAGAGACAATTTCTACTAGGAATTTTTGCCACATCATTATTAATTACTCAAAAAGTCAAAAGGATCCTTCAGTATCAGGCAGCATGTTGTGGAAGTCAATAACGATTTATTGCAAATAGTTAACATACAGGAGATTTAACACATTAGTCTTCTTAAAAAGGGGAGGCAGACAGTCTCTGTTGCTCTGGAAACAGCATCGTCACGGAGAGACGAGCTGCAAAACAAGCCATACTTGAAGACCCGTGTCTCACTGTCCCACAGAGCCGAGATTGTCATATCACTTTCTCGAACATGAAAGAAAGAAAGAGAAGTGGTTCAAAACAAATTGGGGAAAGGGTTCAAAATGGAGGTAATAGATGAGTCACACGGTGACTGTATGAGTCCCATTGTGCTTGTGCCTAAGGCGAATGGGGCATGTTTGCATGTGAATGCAGCTTCAAAATGTGATGCCTAGCCACTGTTTAGAATTGAAGAGCTCCTGGATCAGATGGAAACATCCCTTATATTACTCTGTCTGTTTACCCACTGGGTATGATTCAATGGATCCTCGGCTGCAGCTCCACAGTATGCATATATAACACTGTTTATTTATATGGGATCGTAATCTATAGAAACAATTGGAGGCAGCATATGCCGCATGTGTAGGCAGGTCTTAAAGCTTTGAGACAAGCCAGGCTCAAAGCAAACAAAGACAAATGCCTGTTTGGATGTGTGGATGTACAATATTTGGGCTTCCACTTGAGGCTTTTGAAGATGCATTGGTATTTTGTTTAAAGTGATGTTGCAAGTACAACTAGCCCATAAACTTAGAGCAATAGTAAGTGATATATATTGTGTCTAATTATTCAGACCACACTACTGACCCCCTGTTTCACTCTCCTGAATTTTTATTCACGTTTGGTTCTGTACCAGTGGTTGGACAAGGAGCACCATCCAATGTCTCACTCACTCATTCATTCATTCATTCATCTTCTATACCACTTTATCCTGTATTCAGGGTCGCGGGGACCTGGAGCCTATCACAGGAGGCTTAGGGCACGAGGCAGGATACACCCTGGACAGGGTGCCAATCCATCACAGGGCACACACTCACATTCACACACTACAGGCAATTTGAGAACGCCAATTAGCCTAACCTGCAGGTCTGCGGACTGTGGGAGGAAACCGGAGTACCCGGAGGAAACCTACCAAGCACGAGGAGAACATGCAAACTCCATGCAAGCAGAGACGGGAATCGAGCCTGGCCGGGAATCGAACCCGGACCCTGGAGGTGCAAGGCGACAGTGCTAACAATTACACCACCGTGCCGCCACCATCCAATGTCTTTCCATCCTTTTCCGAAACAAAGAATGGAAGGACACTGGACGGTGCTCCTTGGCCAACCACTAGTGTTCAATAACAGGTAGTGGATGAGTAGCACTACCTTAGTAGTAGTAGTGCCTTTCCACCTTTTGTTCAGAGCACACTCCCCTGTCTCCAGGATGCTAGAATGCTAATCACTCAGTGGTATCTGGTGTTACACACTTGACAGGAGGTCAGGGACATGCATACGACTGGCTAACTAAGAAACAACTGAGTGAAGAAAGCTGACAAGGATATCAGGGGAATGCTGCCAAGTTGCCACTGTTCAGCCCTTGAGAAAGGCTCTTAACCCTATCTGCTCTAGAGGCACTGTATCCTAGCTCACCCTGCATTCTGACCCCAGCTTCCCAACTGGGATATGTGAAAAAAAAAAGGATAATTTCACTGTGCTGTAAGGTACATGTGACAAATAATTGAATTCTTCAGGATGGTTGTAATTGAACATGGCTTTATACCAGAATTTGATATATATCTATGCATGTATAAAAAATACTAAAGAGATTGATATGTAGGTGGAGAGTGCATATAAATAGTTAATTTAGATTCTATAGTTAGAACAAATGATCCGGCTTGATAATTGACCTGCACGACTGCAGTGTTCCTGCTCCACTGGCCAACAGCAGCAGCAGCACTGTATTATTTATTCATTCCATTTATATATATATATATTCCCCCCGCCGCCCAGAGAACACCCGGGCCCCAGACCTAACATCCTGATTGGCATTAAATTTCAGGTCACAGAGTGGAAGAGAGAAATCGCTCTTGTCACACAACATGAAAGGTGTTTAGCTCACAAAACTGCTATGGAGAGTAAACGATTGTATAATGCAGCAGCTGGGCCACAACTTCCTAACCCTGCAATCTGTCTTGAAGAAGAAAAAAAATCCTTCATGAGAGCACAGAGGGCCGAGTAAACAATAAAATGACCTGCTTCATGTCACTCGTCATGTATTCATGACAACTGCTTGGTGATGGTGAGGCTTTTCAATCAGTAGCATTGAAGTGGAGGCAATTACAGCATGGCAATTACAATTATTGAGTAAGCCTTCATTAGCAACTGAACTGAAAACCGTCATCGCAATACGTGTGCCGTTAAAAAATATTAATGTGCTTGGAGTGAAATAGCAGCTTGTGGCGTCATACCTGAGAGAGAAATTACGAGAGATGAAGCATGAAATTCATGTTAATTCTTCTGAAGGCTTCCTGTTGGGAGGGAGGGAGGGAGGGGGTATTTGTTACAGGGGATCCTCTGTAACAAATACAGTTAAACATATTTATTAAACTCTTCCAATTCAGTCACTCTGAATTATTTCAGTGCATAAAATTGGGCCATTGGGCCAGCGGTAGTTCAGTGGTTAAGGCATTGGACTATGGTTCGGAAGATCCCAGGTTCACACCCCACAACCACCAAGTTGCCACTGTTGGGCCCTTAACCCTCAACTGCTCAGTTGTGTAATGAGATAAAAAAAAATGTAAGTCGCTCTGGATAAGAGCGTCTGCCAAATGCCTAAATGTAAATAAAAGTGATCCATTAACAGTTAATCTTAATATTAACAAATACAAACCAGGCCACTACTTAACGTATACTGTGTAGGCCATTCTTTGGTAGTGATGAGAGTGTGTAAAAATTCAAATCGATGATCGATCATTAATCAGTTTAACTGCACAGTACAATCCTTCTTTGATAGTTTGGGTAGTTTAATAGTTAATCAAAATTGAGGTGCATATGGGTGGCACGGTGGTGTAGTGGTTAGCACTGTCACCTTGCACCTCCAGGGTCCAGGTCGATTCCCGGCCAGGCTCGATTCCGGTGTCTGTGTGCATGGAGTTTGTCTGTTCTCCCAGTGCTTGGTGGGTTTCCTCCGGGTACTCCGGTTTCCTCCCACAGTCCAAAGACATGTAGGTAAGGTTAATTGACGTTCCCAAATTGCCTGTGGTGTGTGAATGGGTGTGTATGTGTGTGCCCTGCGATGGATTGGCACCCTGTCCAGGGTGTACCCCGCCTCATGCACTAAGCCACCTGGGATAGGCTCCAGGCTCCCCGCGACCCTGAATACAGGATAAAGCGGTATAGAAGATGAGTGAGTGAGTGAGGTGCATATGCAGTTACATTACCGTAGACCTCAGTCATCAAGTTTTCATAACTGATTGCTTGAAATGTACAGGAAATTAACTGATCATCCCATCAATATTGTTTAGGACATTGCTTTTATTATTTAGCTTCGTTTTTATTTTCAATTAAACAATGAGTATGAATCTTTAAAATCACATTGAGTGATTTCTGATTCGGCACCAAGGTGCACAGTCTACAGAGGACGTACCTAGACTTGTGCAGCTCACATGAACAAGTTTTGGGTTCATGACATTAGAGACAACACAAAGGGCAGGGTATTTGTTTGTTTGTATCTTTGCCGATTTCTAATTTTAGATTCAGCTCATTTACACTAAATGCATGAACTACATCTTCAATAGACTAGGATTTGTGTGTGCAGAATTAAGGGAACAAAGAAAAAACCTGTGGATGTTATAAAGCAGCCCTCTCATATTAGAGGACCAGAAGTATAGGTCTTCTGGTCCTCTAACATGGATAGGTCTGCTCTTTGTGTTTAATCATTAATATAATTTAATGCACCTATGGATCAAAGATATACAATTGTGTATAATATAGTAGAAACTGAAAAACTTTTCTAGGCTTGTTGGGGATATCATTAATAAGCCTCATCCAGTCTGAAGCAGCCTCAAAGGAATGCATTCAAATTTTTCAGCCTTGAAGACCACTGGATGAACTGCATTAATGGATAATTGGCCTGCAGCACAAAAACATTTTTCCAGAGAAAAGGGAATGATTAGTGTATATACAGCATGTGCAAAACCGGGCGATTGAAATACAAAAATCATATAGGGGCCCTAATGTATGTTCCTAAATATAGTGGGTTCTGCTATGGATGAAAAAAGATTAGACTGCATCAGACAACAGCATGCCTGAATTAACAGAAGAAATGCATTCCTATGTAACATACCAAAACAGTATTAGATAAGTTATTTTTCTATGGTTATTTTTGCAGCCACCCATAATGGGCCATGGTATTTAGTATATGAAATGGGAGAGGTGAGCAAAAGAGCATGGATGTCTGGTGACTGAAATGCTGCAAGAGACCAGCTTGAACAGAGAATAACAAAACCACACAGGCGGGAGTAGATAACCCCATCACCCACTGAAAGAAAGATCCCTATCTCTCTCTTTCTCTCTATCACTACCTTTTTCTGCCTCTCATTGTGTGTGTATCTGTGTTTGCCTGCCTCTATGCTTGACTGTAAGAGGCAGAAGAAATGAAATCTAATAAGGAAAGAATAGTGAGACAAAGAAAGCCATTGGGCACGGTAATTAAAGTATTAAAGTTAATGTGTGCGTGTGTGTGTGTGTGTGTGTGTGTGTGTGTGTGTGAGAGAGAGAGAGAGAGAGAGAGAGAGAGAGAGAGACAGAGAGAATAAAAAGGTGTGAAAGAACTCTAACGGAGATGTTAACAGCTCCATACCTGAACCCCGGAACTCATCACCTGCACATTTTAGTTTCTAAACATTCTTTGTAACACAGAGCAAATTCTGATTCCTGATTAGATTAATAAATCCTCTCTCCTTTGGATCAAATCAAATAAAATTTCCAAAATGAAATAAGCATTTAAAAATTAATTCATGCATTCATCCTATGTTGTTAAATTTATTTCCATGTATACAGAAATGTGCAAAAGTCAGAAGTCTGGCAACCCAAAAGGTCTTGATGTTTAACTTACGAGTTCTGCATTACTAGGTCAGTAAGAAAATACGCTATGTTTACAGTCAGTAAGAAAATACGCTATGTTTACAGTCAGTAAGAAAATACGCTATGTTTACAGTCAGTAAGAAAATACGCCATGTTTACAGTCAGTAAGAAAATACGCTATGTTTACAGTCAGTAAGAAAATACGCTATATTTACAAGCTATCAAAGACAATGTGAAGAAAAAAACGAAGAATTCATACAGTATCTAACATGCTCTAAACCAAGCTTAAACTTCTAGCTACAGTAGTTGCATGCTTGCCCATGTAATAGCGGGCTAGCATTACAATACAGTATGGCTTATAGCCTACAGTTATCATCCTTAATACTTTGGTCATTAGATTATCTCAACCACTTACCACAGATTTGCTTCTTCTTATTGCTTTCTCCTTCTTGTCTGGCTTCCAGACAGGTAAATTAATTTGTTGAAGTAATTCAAGTCATGAAAATGTGTATTTGTTCAAGGCCCATGTTTTAGTTTGGAAGGGTGTAGTGTTGTATGTTACCCACTGGATGCTTTCAGGGTGATTTCTTTATTTGTATAAAAGCCTCACCCTTTTTAGGCATGTCTCCTGGAAATCTATTTCCCTTCACATGCAATATCTACTCTACATCTGATTCCTGTCTGGTTCATAACTTCTCAGAGCTCACTCCCTACTAAGGTCATGCCACTGGCTTCCTCCAACGTTCTCGTACTTGCATCCCAGGCATCAAACGGTTCTGTATCACATTTTTTTCACTCATGCATGCCAACTCAGGTCTTCAAACTCAACAAGGGCAAGCGCAACTGACATGGTTCTCCTCTGAGGTCTAAACATGACTGCAATACAGGATCTGTTTGCTTTAGTGTCCTGGTTTCTCACTGGTGGAATGAGCTTCCACCTCCACTCAGAATGTCTTCCTTTCCGCACAGTATCTTGGGAAACATTTCCACAGTTTCAGGTAAAGCTTAAAGGTAACCGCAACCTTACGGAGTCAAAGTGTGTAAATTATTATTTCTGTAGTAATATAGCATGTCTATATTTTAGTTATCCACAGTACTTTATGAATAAAATGTATTTTCAATCCACAGGCAGTTAGATAATAACATGTTTCACGCTAAATTTGCTTTGTAGTCTGTGCTTCAGGAAAGAAGGGCCAGCCATGTAGTCAATTTGTCCTTAACAATTCTTAGTAAGATATCTGATATATGATCTGTAGAGTAATAGAGATGTCAAGATATAAAGAGCTCAAACGTCTAATGAAAGCACAGCATGTTCCTTTTTTTCTCACCTTTGTGTATGGAGCAGGAGGTGTAATCATCTTTCTGGCCATGCAGAACAGTAATCTAATATGGAACGGTTAAGGCTGTCATTACAATTTACTGAAAATAAAAATAAAGCCATTGAAAAGTACCCCGCTTCTAAATTATTTTAATCAGGATGCAGAAAGTGAGCTGGAATCAACACAAGCCCTTCAGCAGAGTCGGTTATGTCTGCTATTTCAATGATTTTCTCTGTGTAACCTGGTTGTTAGGACTGAGTAGAACAGCCCTGAGCATCTTTCTAATTAAAGGCATTCCTCTTTAGACAACCAGTATGACCAGTATTGACTGTTCATATCTGTTTTCAGTGCCTCAGGTAAAAATTGATCAGAACACAGAAATTAATCAAAACGCCTCCACTGCCTTAAGTGGCTGAAAAGTTTCTGTAGAGTAATAAAGATGTTGGTGTGTTAGATGTTTGAGGTATCACAAGAAATGCAAGCTGTATTTCATAAATTTTACACATACATACACACGTTATATATTGTATGTAGGATCGATTAGGTGGTTAAATCTAATGACCTATTTAGTTACAGTGAAGTCACAGAGAAGTAGGTAACACACACACACAATCAAACAAACAAACCAGCATATAGATAGATAGATAGATAGATAGATAGATAGATATATCCTACATTTAAATTTTTTCTCTTCATAATGGAGTCGCATGATCAAAAACCTATGATGCTGTGACCTCTTTTTATAGATATTAAAAAATATATTTTGCATGCATGCATTACAGAATATTCTAATTTTAAATCAGGAGTACAGTTCAACTTAATCACATATAAATAGCAAATAGCACTCAAATAAATCACTGCTTAAATTTTTTTTCCAGCATAATGAAATCCTCAAGCTCTTCACAAGGACCTGTTCTGACAGATTTAACTAATCCCCCTTAATTAATCAGTTAGCTGCCTAATAATTCATGGTATTCTGCAGTATAAGCTAGGCATATTTTATATATATATATATATATATATATATATATATATAATGTATCTCTTATAGTCCATTAGACTA
>JAQQZS010000038.1:7631367-7648810 GCA_030068045.1 Platyallabes tihoni
ATCGCCAAGGAAACGCTCCCGCGCTGAAATGAACCAGAGCCCGGTGTCTTCGGCACGGATTGACACGGAAACTTTTACGATGGACGCAAAGGCGCAAAAGTAGCCGCAACACAGAGAGAGAGAGAGAGAGAAGGCGAAATATCTCCGCTCAGCTCACCACCACACGCACGCGCAGGCAGGGGTAGAATGTACGCGGTGAGAGCCCGGTGCAGTTTCTAACGGCGAGACGCTTCTCACAGCCGAGTCCGGCCTCCAGAAAACCGTTGGCTTTCTTTTGAAATCCACCTCTCCCGCGCTTCAGTCGCAACACTGTTGCAAAGCTGTCGTTTTGAACCGGTGATAGATTCCAAAAAAAAAGAGAGAAAAAAAATTATGGCGGGGAAAGGGACATCACAAGGCACGGGAATATTGCTGGTGACGGCCAACGTCGGCTCTCTCTTCGAAGATGTAAGTGTCTCCTCATGTGAGACATGTCCACTTTGCTTGCAGTGCTGTTAACGTGATCCGGTGGCTTATTTTGCAGCAAATCCTGTCTGTGCACGCGCCATCTCTCAGCTCAGCTGATCCGATCCGATCGGATCTGATCCGATCCGATCGGATCCACATGCATGCATGTATGCCATGTATGCATGCATGCATGCACGCACGCTTGCTCTCTGTGCTTGTCTGTGTCTTATATCTGTTTATCTGTCCACCTGTCTGTCTCTCTGTATAGATAACTACTTACAGACATGTGCAAGTGTTGATAGATTTGGTCCTAACCTAGCTTATCTCCACCAGCCTTGCCTTATTCTTAGGCCACAGTGATCATGATGTAAAGTTACCATGTTCAGCTTTCTCAGACACACTTTTCCTGCCGAGAAGATGCATGCTTGTGCCAGGAGAGTTTTTGATCCGCAGCTATGAACTACAGCTCTGTCTTCTCCTCCCACACCTGCCCCTATATCTATCTATATATATATATATATATATATATATACATATATATATACACACACACATGCAGGCTGTGAATTTGAAAATGTACACAAGAAAGACACAAGTTTGCCTAAATGAGACAGATTCATGCTCCACGCTTGCTTTTTCTTCTTCTTCGCATACTGTGCTCTGACTGTGACATCAAATTCACTTATGTTTACTAACATGTAGTTCGAGAATGTTTGATGTTTTGTTTGTTGGTACGTTTTGTTGTTTCACGAACAAACAGTAACGTTTGTAAAGTGCAAAGCGGTAACAGAATCAGCACACGTTTTTAAATAGATGTTAAGTGATGCTTGTTCAGAGTTGTCATATAAAAAGACGGTCAAATTTTGTTTATTTTAATTGATTATTTGAACTAATTTATCAGCTCATTTTCCAGCATGTTGATAAGAGATGGGCCAAAACCAGAGACATGTATACAGACAACCTGACACTGCCTAAATAAAACCGTTGTCGCTTACCCAGAGCGACCTACAAAAGTGATCAAAGTCTCTATCTATAAATGCATCCTAAATGCATCCTCATACCTAATCACCAAGTCACGGACTAAGAATGCAATCAGTCCATAAACTGTAGGCTTCTTGTTATATTTTGCAACAAGAATACGTTACACGGTGTCTTAGTATCCAGTGTAAGAGATGATTTCGGAAAAATCTGTCTCAATTTGCACAATTTTGCATTTCGTGCCAGAATCCTTCCAAGCAGGTACACTCTGTGATTGAAGCTTTTGGATTCGCTGTATTCTAACCATGCAATATGTCCATCAGTAATACAACCTGTTTGTTCCTGTAATCAGACTGGCAATAACAGTGCAATCGTTTATGACTGCATGCAGGCCATAGGGCATCGTCTCTAGCGATAACTGAAATTAACACGGAGCTTCCGTCTGTGTAACCCTGAGCACACTGTATCAAATGTTAAAGTGGTATAAACAGTGTAAGTGCTACTCTCTCTTCAGCGTGTGAACTTTTAGTCCTAAACATAGAGGGATCCCCCTGACCCCCTGCCCTCCCCTTTCCTCAATCTCCACCCTAGTTTAAAAATAGTTTCTCTGTCATAACTCCTGAACTTTGGTTGTCACTGTTTTCCCTAGCCATTTTAATTAATTTTATGTTTTATTATTATTATTATTATTATTATTATTATTTTTTCACCTGAATATGACTAAAAAGTCCACACGACTGCGTTGGCTAACTTTCTCATCTTTGCTTGCTTTGGATTTGCTTGACACATTGAAATGTTTATCGTGTGTGCACGTCATGCACTTTTGCTGTCAGTGGGACTTTTGTGCACTTTGTGTCTGCGTGTGGCGAGGGAAGGGAGGGGCTTTGAGTGTATTTGAAATGAACGATAAAGCAGATAGCAAATATTTGGTTATAACATTTAATTTTACACCTTAAGCACTGAAATAGACTTATTTCTGCTCATTTATCCTGTGATTGTGTGTTAAGCAGGGTGAATATTTTACACACCATTAAGAATTTCCTGCTTTTCAGGAAATATTAATCGCTTGTCATTAGGAAAATCAGCTGATCTGGCAGCAGACCAAAAGTGATCCAGTGTTGCTCGAGCTGCCACCTACGTGTCTAGTAGTGTAAACAGTTGCAGCTCGGGTGTAGTGCTCTCATATAATGTGTCAGATAGATGTGTAGAACGGATTTAATTTTAGTCTGCTTATGTTTATGTGGCGGATATAGCCACATGGCTTTTTGTTTGTATGAGCCAGTTATGATGGAACCGTCCGCGTGTGGGACCTTCCCCGTTTGCCTGTTTTAAATATGGAGAAAATGAACCTTGTTCTGATGGACAAGCAACACACACACAGAAACAATACAGCTCATATTTTCAATGCTATAACTGCTAAAATATCCATTCTCACCTTGTTTTTTTTTTTTGTTTTTTTTTTTTGTTTAAAGACTGTTCCCTCTTTGGTTTGTTAAATGTACATATAAAACCGAATTATAACTGTAGTCTAATTAAGCTAAAAAACACAATTTTTAAATCAGACCTATTATGCAAAAATCACATACTCCAGTGTGTGTATGCAAACAAACAAGAACAACCTAATATAAGTGGTGACCTCATATAAGGAGGCCACCCTGCTGCTCAGCTCTGCTGTTCTTTGAGGGGGCGTGGCTCAGCACTAGCTCATTGATCTAGACCTAGGGACTGTATTAAAAATGTAAGAATGTCCAGTCAATAAAATTATCTTCGAGCCGACGTCCGAATTTCATGTTTCATGTTCATGTGTCAAATCACTATATTTGCAGTTATTGTAAGTCTATAACAAAAAATTTCTATAATTTAAAATTTCCATAGCATTTCAATATTATTGATCAGATTTCAAGTACTACATTAAACAGTTTGGTCTTTGACAACCTTGTATATTTTCTTGCATTTCCCAACAGTGCACAAATGAAGATTCACTAAAAATAGATTATGTCCAAACAACAATCTTTAGTGAATCTATATTTACGTGTTGCTGTGCTATAAATGAACGTGAAAGGATTTTGGTTGTTTTGTCACACTGGGCTCTCAGTACTGGTATTTTACACGCTCTCACCTCGGACTGCTGTGGAAATCTTTCTCTAACGACACATGATGTGTCTCATGTGTCTCTTTTTAACTATAGTCACGGTTTCAGAACCTATGAAACAATCTAGTGTTAAACATTAAGCAGGAAGAATAAACATATATTGTTCTGTCCATTCATCTTTGAAGGTTCAGTTTTCATAGTCTACTTTTCTTTTTTTTTTTTTACTATAGAACTGATTGGCTCTGTTGAGTGACATGTATCGCCGTGCTCACCTGGAGGAAAAAGCGCTAGATTATTAATTATTCTCATTTATTAGAAAAGCATCAGGATGGACTGGATAGAACTTGAACTCCAGGATCTTTAACTTAAAAGTATGCTGAGCTAATTATGTGCATTAATGCAGACAAGTTCTAATCTTGTAGAAAACATTTGTAGACTTCATTAGTCCACTGTTGGCAAAAAGCTGAGCAATTTCGACTAAAGTTACAGTTTTGCCCCTCGGATCAACTTTTTAACAATACTGCCATCTTTATTTTTACTCGATGAAGTGTTTAAATGTGAGGTTTTTGCATGGTGTGCTTGCGTTCGAGTTATGTAAGAGTCTTTATGCCGCACTATGTTGTACTATATTTTTACCACACTTTCCAAATCCCTTTGTTTTCCCGATACTGGAAAGAACTTCTAGCATGCATTTAAGATTAGTGATAAGCCTAAATAAAATAGTTCCTACCAACAGCCAGACTACATAATGGAAAATATAAAAGAAATATATACAGTATGAACTAATTGGTGTGTTGTGTTTAAACGAAGGTATCAGGTTAGAATTTAAACTTTTTTGAAAGGCAATAGGCCGTAGTCTATTTATCTTTCAGTGGTCGTTGGATAAATGAAGTAAAAAAATAAACAAACCTCTAATGACTTTTATTAACCGCTTCCTGAACCTGCTACTGTGAATGAAAACTGCTTAGCCTAGAAGATCTGCTTCTGTATATAGAAGTGGATAAATTCTTCCAGTTATAGTCTTGTAATTGCTGAGAATTGTCCAGCACAGATACACTATGTACATTTTATTAGAAAATGCAACAACTTGCGTTCAACCTTTATAACGCTGTAATGTCACAGTGTTTCCTAGAGAGAAAAGCACAGAGTTTATGAGAAAAGAAACCTCGCATGAGTAATCATACCAGAAACGCATCTCTTAGTCCCATGGCAGGTTAGAAGACGCGATTCTGTTCAATAGTATTCTCGTTAAGTTTACAGTAATGCCGGAATGAGCTGAATGAGATTACGTTAATGTGTCAGTGTGAGAGAGTTTATGTGGGAGAAAATAGAATTTCTTCGCACCCAAAATCTATAAAAAAACAAAACAAAAACAAATCAGCTTTCCCCCCCCCTTGTTTCCAACAGATGTTTGCTGGAAAATGTAATGGAAAAGGATATTTTTTTTCATAATGAAAATTACAGAACCATGGTGACAAGGCGGTTATTTGTTTTAATATATGATTTTTTTTACATTTTGGGGCGCTGGTGGCTCAGTGCCATGTCTGCCATGTCGACGGCCCGGGTTCGATTCCCAGCCTAAACCTCAGCCACTGGATGCAGTGCCGGTCCCAAGCTCAGATAAATGGCGGGCGGGGTTGCGTCGTAATTCGCGGGCATTCGACGTAAAACCCGTGCCAAGCTTGTGTGATGTTTTTACATTTATATCTGTTTGCATTTAAAGTATTGAAACGTTGCTGCACCTCTATAATCCTACAGGTGGTGTGGTCTAAACTATTCCCACATTGGCAGGTGACCAATCCTGTGTGGTATAAGCTAATTATTTTTGAAAGTTTGAAAAAAAAATGTTGGATCAGGAATTTTATAAAATTCTCATACAGAATTGCCCTAAAAATCGGATCGGCTTATGGGTATTACGATAATATCGTATCGGGTGATCCTTTGTAATTTCCATCCCTGCTGCTCAGTAATAATGCTATACAGTGGCAGTAAAACTGTATTTCACACTATGATGCTTAAACTTAAGTTACTTAATACAGTAGTTCACATATGTGCCAAACCACTGGGAGTGATCCGTCCAGATTCTGCTCTGTCCTTTAGTTTTAGTTCAGTTTGGTTCAGTTTGGCCCAATGTCACAACACAACCAAAAATACATAGCAGGCTTGGTTCACACCCCGAGTCCAGTGGTTATCTCAATGCTTTTGAATCACATTACCGTTTGCTTGGCCTCAAGACTGTGACCACCTCGCTCAGAGGCTCTCAGTCTGCTTGTTTTGTTTTTCCACCCGAGTTTGATCATGGTATCCTCGCCTACCCAAACCAACTCATGCGGGAAACACAGCAGGGACTAAACACTAAACATGAGAAAGCCAGGCCTAACGTTTTGCAATAGAACATGAGCTTCTTTTGCTTGAAGACAGATGAACCAATTGTCTCTTATCTGCTGCCAGTTTCGCATAAACAAAGCTTAAACTGTTGCGGACAGTAAAAACGCTACAAGGTTATTAAAAACACTGTTTACAATCTTCTAAGCAGCTGCACTTCATGTAAACTTGCGGGTAGCACCGATAACCGAATTTGCGCAAATGACTTTGGGTCGAATTAGCAGAAGAAATATGCTGGATGGTGATCTTTACCTGCCGTCATGTCCCTTTATTTCCAACAGACGTTTGCAGGAAAATGACTAACGAAAAGCATTTGTTTTTTGCATAGCGAATGATTGAAGCAGATTTGTTTGATTCAATCCAAAGTGTATTAATTTGTCTTTGGAACATGGACTGTTTGATTTGATGGAGCAGATACACCGCCTAGAATCTGTCCCTTTCTTTCATTTCCCTCAGTGCTTTGTTAATGCGTTCTGCTCCCGCCCTGTTTTCCTGAGAAATGGCAGTGATGCGCTATATTCACGCAAGCCAAATAAACATTAATAAAACGTCATCTAAAAGATGGTCCGTCTCAGCGAACATGTCCTCTGCGTGGTTTATGGCTATTATGCATGGGTAAGCCCAACACAAACAATAACTTCATTGTAAAGACTTGCTTTTAAACAAATACACACTCGTCCACAAGTCCTTTCATTTTTACCCACTATATGGTAAACACTGAGCGTGTGCCAGTGCGTACGGTTCAAGAGGTGAAAGTCCGTATGCAGGGTGATGTGTGTGTGTGTGTGTGTGTGCGCATGTGTGCGTGTTGGTGTGTGTGTGTGTGTGTGTGTGTATAAGCCTTCTACTGGAGAGCCGCTACCGCTGGCCCGAGAGGTAGGCTGCTGGGTTTTGCTTGGCCACAAAGCACTTTCAGTGTTTCCGTGATGAAACAAAGGCTTTAAGATGGATGTTAGTAATGGAACTGAAGACCACGTGTTTTGACGTAGATGTTTTGGCTTTTTCGAGTTTAATAGCCAGTCGAGGATGTTTGACGTCCTTAAGAGCACAATGTCAGCTCGGTAAATCCACCTCAAAATTAACGCGCGCCATATTCGTCCTGCAGCCTTTCAAGTCTGGAAGCGATAAAAAAAGAAATAGTAATTGATCACGGATAAAAGACGTCAGCCTGCGGCTTTCAGGAAGGAGCAGGACGTTGGGGGAATGTCCCAGGCTGCAGATCTGTGACGGAAACCTAACAAAAGGAAAATGATGTTATTTGTATTAGCGCTTTGTTTCGTGTCAGTGTCTGGACACGCTTATGAGTCGGAATTTCGATGGGAAAGACTAATCTGGAATTCGAAACGCTGAAGTAATCAGACTGTGTTTCCAAAGTGCCTTTTCTGTCCGTCTCTAAACACTCCAGAGATGAGACGTTTATGTCTTGGACTGAACCGTATGATCTATCCCCCTCTGAGCTACCATAAGAAACGTTTTGTCATGGTACGGAAGAACTAAAGACAGACTCTGACTGGAGTGGCGCAGTGGTAAAGTGCTCGCCCTATCATCTGGAGATCGCAAGTTCGATTCCCGGGTAATGCTGTAACCTCTCGCAGCCGGAGGTCTAGAGAGAGCTGATTGGCCGAGCTCTCTCAGAGGGGAGGGATGAGAGGTACTTGGTGCTCCCACATTACTAACGGCCCTACAGCCAATCAGGGGCATCTGTGAGCTTGCGCAAGCGGAAGGAGCAGATGGTGCTGTCCTCCGAGTGTGTTACACCGCACCCAACGTGAGCGGGCAGATGTGGTCGGCTGGCGTCACGTGGTTCAGGGGACCACTTCAGCCCTCCCGACTAACTAGTAGTAGTAGCCTTAATGTGGGAGCCCCCTAGTGACAGGGAGGAATTGGATACAACCAAATTAGGGAGAAAAGATGGGGGAAAAAATGTACAGACTCTGCTGCTTTGCAAAATCCAAAAGATGTAAACTTAGAAAATTGCGATATTCACATCTAATTGATCCTCTAAGCTGAAATGTTGCTATAAATTGCTGCAACTCTGCTTGGCTGATATCGCGCTCCTTATCTCCTTTAACGAGATGAAGAGTAACGTATCACTGAAGCTTTCCAAAACATGTCTCCACATCTCACGCGTTTCACCAAGGTGAGCAACGTTCCAGCTGCTGTACTCGGGGTGACTGAAGATCACATCCAGTTGGAGCCACGTCCAGAAAACTATTTCAGATTTCAAAACTGTTCTCGCGTAACAGATGAGTGATGTCTTTGGCACACGCTTCCTCTTTAATGGGTAAAATTGAGTAATCAGCTTTGTGGATGTTCTCCATGATTTCTGGCACACTTCCACAACACCCACTTCTATTGAAATCTGAGTGATATTGAGAACGATCGACTAGAATCCACTCGAGTTTCATCGCTGCCTTATAGAAACAGGAAGCAGACGGTAAGAGTTTATTCGCAGTTGAGTGCTGGATGTTATTTTTAGGGTTAAATTAGGTTTGGTACTCGGGGTAGTCAGTCTAGCATCGGGATTATGAACTTTTAGACTGTAGCTGACCCAATCTTGGATAAATAATAGGCCACTGGCACAGAGCTAATGGATGTATGAATGAAACTTTTTTTTTTTTTTTTGGCTTCTGTAGCAGACTCTCTGTTGCAACTTTCACAATCAATGTGCGTCTCATGTTGTAAATTATTACCGCATAGTTCATATCATTGATATTTCTCATTCTCATGATTTCACATCACGGAGACCCAACCTACAAACCTTCAAAGCTTCCCCTCCATCTACCCATATGTACAGAGTAAGTCAAAGATAAAAATTAAGAATTAAACACTGTTTTGTGTAAAGATGGCATTGTTTGTCAGAAAAGAGAAAGTAGAAAAAAACAAAGCATTTTTTGCATTATTTTGTTTAAATATATATATATATACGGGTCAGGATTGACAAGACACTTTAATAAGACACTTTAGTAAGTCACTTTTTATGCATGTTTGCACACCCCCAGTCATTAATTTTTTACAAATTTAAATTTTTTCTTCTATATTTCTATATTTTGCTAAATTGTTACATTGTTGTTTTCTATCATATTTCTTTTTATTCATATTTATTTCTTATGTATAAGCTTTTATTTTTTAAGGTCACTTGCGGTCGTATAAACATTTCACTGCATATCGTACTGTGTATGACTGTGTATGTGACAAATAAAATTTTAATTTCATTTAAATCAGCTATACACATGAAGAAAATAAAAAAATAAATAACACAGATTCATAACTTGTTTAATGGTTGTTTTATGTTGTTTTAATAATAATAATAATAATAATAATAATAATAAGAACACGCATTTGTGAGTTCTACATTTTGTGACATCATTTCCATGTTCTGGAAATATTTCCATATTCTTTTCAGTTTTAAAAGTAATATATATAATGATATATTTTTTTATTGGATCCGTGCTGCTTGAAACCCCCTATCTCACCTATGTGGTTTCGCGCGGTGGCCGTAAGAGTTTTGGCGCTATGAGTACGTTTCCATCTTTCCGCGCGAAAAAACTAAACGTTTAATTTTTCGGCGGCCCTCGCGGAAGCTTGCAGAACTTCACGGAACATCGACGGGCAATCGCGGCAGCTCGCGGTGCCTAACACCACATCTCATCGCGAGTCAAAGCGCATACAGTAGGTGAGATAGGGGTATGGGTTTTATTAATGTTCCTGGGTTTTATTAGGAAGATACGTTTCTCTGCAGAGCATGCGTGACCGTCAGTACACCCTTCTTATTCTTCTTACAATCCACAATCAATTCAATAGTAGTGAACATTACGCCGCTCTGATAGTGCGCGAGCAGTGTACTATCCGCTACTAGTTAATCCATTGCGGATGGCATCGTTGTCCCAGACAGATTTTTAAAAAGGGTCGGCAAATGTACTTTGTATACACTTTCTGGGGAAACACTTCACTTGATCTGATCGTTTCTTTCTTGTCAGTATAAATGTTTTATTTCTGCTCAAACATTAGGTGATGTGATGACGTTTCAGTAGTGAAATGTTGCTTCCATTCCTGATCAGTAAACTCAATGAGAATATGCCAACTGGGTCTCTGCCTCGGGAAAAGGGACGATTCAACGGTTCGGCACCTCCAAGTTGTCGCTATTCAGCCCTTGAGAAAGGGGCTTAACCCTATCTGCTCCAGGAGCGCTGTATACTGGCTGACCCTTTACTCTGAACCCACCTTTCCAACTGTGATATATAGGGAAGGGAACAATTCTGAGATGTGTTCAGAACATGTGACCTTAAAAGACGGAAGCCTTTCCTAACCTCAAAGTTGGAAAAAGAAATTCTGATTAAATCTTGTGTTCATGTAAACACATCTAATTAGATCAGAATCCCATGTATATATTTAAGTTGAAATCTCAAACCAAAATGATTTCAATCAGGCTGAAGAAATTCAATTCATGTAAACATAGCTAGTGTTTTGCAAAAAAACAACACGCAGCGCCCCAATGAACATTCCAAACGCAAGTGTCTGCCATTAGCAATAAACACACATGTACCGTAGCTGAAGCTTTTGCAGCTAATAAAACAAATGTTGTTTGTGAAGTTCATGTTTAAAGTAAGTGTGTTCAAAGGGAATCTTGCTCAACCAGAAATACAGACATGAAAATAAACACTTCTCCTTCAAGATCATTTAAGCTGCCGTACAGCCTCAAGTTAGCGGTTGACGAAGAGAAAATGAGCCCTTCTTCAGGTAAGGAAGTGAGATAAGGTCGAATATGTCAGCGTCTGGCATTGACCCAGAGTCGTCCAGGGAATGTTGCAAGGCTGCCGTCAAATACGGACCCTCCCAAAGCGCGGTGCAGATAACCACACTTCCCTTACAGCGTGACTTAAACGAACCGAGATGAGTGACACTTTGGTATCGATTCAGGACAAATTTATAAAACAGTCCCATGTTTTCACTGCCAGCAAACTGCACACAGCCAAGTCAAATCATGGTAAATAATGTGATCTTTATAACCGCCTTTTAATTTTCTAATTTAGCACGTTGTGTTTATGCCCTCAGCAAAACGTAGCAAATTTTAGCCATTGTGTCAGCTAGATGAGATTCGGTGTTTATTCTTATATAACAGATCAGCTTGTCAATTCGGTTTAGCTTCTTTATTTTCTATTGATATGTTTGTTCAAAGTTATCAGTGTTTGCGAGTAACTCAGTCGGTGAGCGTTTGGCAAGATGAGCACAATTTTTAAATTAATTTATTAATAAATAAAATAAATTAAACCACCGAGCCAGTGGTTCTTGTTTCTCGCGAGCTGTGGGATTGTGGGTAATTATCTTCCATGCTCAGTCTCAGTGCACGTGCATCGCATGCGCGTGTACTGTTTACGATAACATTGTGACCATGTAAGTGTGCATTTTTTTTTATTAGTGTGCAATAAAAAAAATTATAGTGTGCATTTTTTTATGTGCTTTAATGTAATTTTTTTATTGTGTCCAAGTGTAGTAACTGTACTGCAACAACGGCCGTGTGAAGAAAAAGGTTAAAAAGGCTGTAGCAATGCGGGAGAGCATTGCTATTCTGTTTAAAGACAATGCAACATCACATTTCCGCGAAATCCTCAAAAGGAGGCAGATGCAAGTGTTATTGTCGCTCCTACACAGTAGCCCCCTCCCTCCACCTCTCCTCTCTTGTCTTACTTCAGCCACAATCCTTTTTAAAGGTGAAGTGCAGGTTAATTTGTTTAATTTTTACTTTATATTTTGTCTTAATAATTTTTATATCAATATTTTTGGGTTGTGGAACCATTCATTTGAGTTTCCATTATTTCCTATGGGGGAAATTTGCTTTGATATGCTAGCACTTTACCATCAGCTGGAATGCATGTCTGCCAGCAGGTTGTAGTGCAGCAGGTTGTGGTATTCTGAAAATAGCTCTTTGTCATATTAATGGCACTGAGGTGTGTCGTGCATCAGAAAACAATTCTTACTTTTTCAATTACTTGGGTAAATTTACAAATGTTCATGAAGAAATTACACACCACTTACAAATTACACATTTCCAGAGTATTACTTCTTCTTTTAAGTTCAATGGGCGGTTGATGCCATACCGTTACCCACTAGACTGGAGTGTAGGTAGACAGAAAACTGGCAGGAAAAAACAGATAATTGTATAAAATTATATTTAAACAATCAACAACATAAGTGATGCAACATTTAAATGTTTATTAGGATCTTTTCGTTTTTCGTCAATAATAGAGCTGAAACAAATTGGACATTAGTCGTGTTGAATGGAATTGAATCAAAAATCACAATGCGGCAAAAAAAATATTTAAATCGAATCTATTATTATCCTACAAGATCAGGAACGACAGAATATTTAAGCAGTGAGTGTTGGTCTTAGTGCGGAATAATAAATGTTTGGGTAAACCGCCATTATCGAAATGTGAGAAATTATGTATGTTAAGCTATTTATCTATAATAAAACTTTCTTTTACATACATTCATACAGTCCTGGTAACCGTTAAAAAAAAGAGAGCAATTAATGAATACCCTCAAGCCATCATGCATTTCTAGACTAATACAGTGCCTGCAGTCATCAGTCAGAATGAACTGGGAGTATACAGTGTGTCCCAACGGTCCGATGCCTGTCACTTCATCCGCACTTCTGTCAAGGGGAGGATCTGAGAACTGGCACGCTTGCTCACAACTGGGATTTGAATGTTTTATTGTACCTCTGGGTTGCAGTTTGGTGTGTCTATACTACAGTATCCAGATACGGCAGGGCGTGAGAGCCGTGGTTGATTTTCTCAGCGTGCAGTGCATGTTCTGACGTGCCGCTCCGAAGGAATGTAAACACAAAGCACGAATGAAAGACGTAAGACAGAGCTTGGTTAAAAAAGGGCTGGGTTGATCGCAACCTAGTACAAGGAACGGCTGTGTGTGTGTGTGTGTGTGTGTGTGTGTGTGTGTGCATGCAAGAGAGAGAGAGCAAGTTACGCACTCGCACAAGCGACTGGTTTCGGCTACTTTGCGTTGTTGATCCTGCTCCACCTGTATTGGATTTGTTGATTTTCCATTGTATGTGTTGGCGGCAAATCCTTGAGAGAGAGAGAGAGAGAGCGTGTAGAAAGATAAAGAGACGCATGGTCATTTTCACTGTGACGTTTGTCCAATCGCTTTGGTCATGGACATTAATTGATTAATGTTATTTCGCAATGTTATACTGCTAGAAATCAGCAATCAAGAGGTTCAGAATGAAAACAGCAGGTTATGACATTTACTGTTCCAGTGGAATAATATAGCTATTTTTAACTGCATTAATTTATTTTATAAGCGCGCATAGGTGTGTTGTGGTTTCACTGGATCTCAAAACATTTTGGCATTTTTTTTTTTTTTGTCCTTTTCACTTTAATAGCACTTTCTCGGACCCGAGCGTGAAACGACTGTTTAGTGCAGCTGAAAATCCAGATTGATTTCTGAATTTGCTCTTGACCTTTGTTCTTGACCTGGAGATAAATATGTCAACAGTCAACACTGTGTATCAGTGTAGTGCGATCAAATCACATCCACTCGAGTGACCTGTGGTGGTGTAAACTAGTCCTTGGTTTTATTCTTGCACGTGTGTGTGTGTTTAGAAAATGATGGCTGAAGGGTATCCTCCTTATCCTGATTGTTTAACGTGCTGTAAATGAGTTTGTACGTACCGAGCAGCTGTGTGAGAATTATACCGTGTTTTATACTCTGTGTGTGTGTGTACGAGTGTGAAAGCCTGTGACCTAGTTTAGTCTTTTAAACTTTTTTTTTTTCTCACGCTGACTTCCAACAATAAACGTCTCATAATTTTTAATTGATTTAAGCTTTTCAAATTTTGAACAGCTATCGGAATGTCAAGCCCAAATACCAAACCGGTGTTTCATGCCGATATCTGATATCCAAATATGTTATTCATTGATTTTTCTTCAGTATGTCCTTGTCACCCAGCAGTAGGCCTCTTTTATACATCGATTTTAATTGCAACTTGACAAGCCATGGTGAATACAGTGTACAGAATGTAACGGGTCCTGAGAAGACTGATGTGTCAATCAGGGAATTGAGATCGAGAGCGTTACTGGGAAAAAATAAGGGCAAGAGCGCTTATGTTTAACAGAAGCTGGGCTGTTACCAGGGAGAAGTGAAGCAGGAACAAGATGGAAATCCTGCAGGAATAAAGAAAATGTCTCGGAAATAGTCCGAGTTAAAGGAGCTGAAGGCCGTTTGTGCTGAGGACTTGACGGATGACATATATTCTGAGAATATGAGATGGTGTAGGTAAGGCGATGATGATCTTCCCCCTTCACCACTAGGGATAAAACCCAATGCTTGAACTTTGAGTGAAAGCTGGACCAGATCTGATGCCCCCTTTTTAGAAAGATCAGTCAGCAGCATAAGCAGAGAACCAGGGGAGCGCCTCCTCATAAAGCACTAAGGCTGAAATTCCTTGCGGCTAACCACAACTTTCACTGGTTTACATTTGCATCACCGAACAGCGCTCAAGATTCAACATGCAAACATAATGCCAGAAATTCGACTTATAGTCAAGGCCACCGAACTCGTGATGTAAAATAAATATAAACCAGCACAAAAATGCCAATTATGACCCTAAACCGCCATGCCCTGAACAAACCCACCGTAAGCACAAAAGACATGAAAAAGTTACTTTTGATATTGGCAAGATATTGAGTCTGCTACCTACTGTATGTTCTGTAAAGCCTTCATAATGGCGCGGTTTGTTAATTGATGATTTCTGAGGCTGGTAACTCAGCAGGTCTTGCTTTGGGAAGGTCTTCATGAGAGCCAGTTTCATCATGGCGCTTGATGGGTTTTCCAAATGTACTTGACAATACAGTTCTTGCAAGAACTTTGCCACTTTTTGAGAAAACATTACAGCTGTGTTTTCTTGACCTTCTGAGCTGCACTCCGATGCCAACCTTTTTAAATCCTAGCTTTATTCACCCGACTTTATTGCCTTCACTCAGATGAATTGGGTTCTTTATATTCGGAACACTTTTATCATGCAGGAGTGTGACACGGCTGTCTGGCCAAGTCATTACACAGACTGTTGAGCACTTGTTTCCCATGCTTGTTTGGACAATTTCCTGAGTGTGAGGGTGGGACAGGCGAGGGACATATTGGGGGACGTAGAGCTGTACAGTATGTTATACAGTGCATTTTACATTATGGACTTTCTTAATGCACGTTTATAGACATCAATGGCAAGAAAAACATTGCTTAGGTGGAAATCTTGGAAGAGACCAAAATAAACAATTAATTTGAGTGAACAAATCAGTCCAGGAGTCAGTGGACAGTCAACAATGCCTGAGCAAGGGCATGGTGGAGGAGCTTGCCTCGGCATGGGTGGTAGGAAAGGAGACAGAGAGGACAGCATAATGACTTCGTGCACCATTATTAGTCCCAATGCAGGCCTAATCAGGGTGAACATCAGTTTCATCATCAGCTGAACAGAGTGCTAAATGTAGATGAGCAAATTATGCATTTATTCGCTAGTCCACCAGGCAAGTCAAGTGAAAAAAGTGTAAAAAGTGGTAGCTCACATTGTATAATAACGTCTACTGCATTAATACAGACTTGGGGACATGATGGGGACAGAGATGATCATGTATTACACCCATTACGAAATGTCAGCCAATGGTTGAGCAGTAGAGTATGAGGTATGAAAGGTGTTATCTGTGGTTGGAACTTGGTGGTGGTATCTATATGTGCTAGTAGGAGAGTTATGACATCTTTTACCGTATTTTTGTTGTTGTTGTTGTTTTTGTGTGGTCCATCCTTCTCTGTCCACCCATGCATCAGTCTGAGATTCTTGTTAGTGTGATATTTCAAGAAAAGTGTGGGTGGATGTTTGTAGGATTTGTATGGCGTTCTCACTGTACTCAGCAGATGTACAGGTTTTGGAATTGATCCAGTCAGGATGAAGGTCACACGTCTAAGGGTGCTTTCACGCCTACAGGCTTTAGTCTGTCTAAATGAAACTATAAGTCTAATTTGTAGGTTTTCCCTCTTGATGTGGTTCGTTTCGTTTGGTGGGAACGCAGTATTCTCACTGACTGTAGGTGCAAGACCCTTAAAGAGGTGGCATGGAATAATTTAGCGAAATCGAGTGCAGTCCTCCTGGTGAGAATGCATGCCAATCCGAAACAGGATCGACGTCCATCTTGCACGCGATGGATCTTCTGGAATATCTGCGGCTGATGTCACAGTTCAGTAGGATTAATGCACACCACCTGTTGTGTTGTCTTGCTTCAGGAACCCGGTGGATCGACGCATTGATTTCCAGCCACGGTAGTGTAGCCATGCTACTACTACCGCCCATCCCCCCCCCCAACCCCCCAACCCCCATCATGTTTTGTATAGATGGTTAAAGTGAAATAAAATTCAGGACATCATATTGTCTAGGTTGTGCTGAAAGACAGGATACGTCACTCTATATTGCACAATCCTGACCCCACATGCACATATATTACATGTTCCGACAAACAGTGGCATGTTGGTACACCAAGGAGTGTTTAGTTCTTCTTATTTTTCATTTTTTTCTTTTCATCTTACTCTTCACATATGGGTAGATCGAGGGTACATTGGATCTCTAAAAATGTGAAATTAATAGAAATATCAAATAAATCAAAATATTGTGTTAGAAGTCATATATATTTGTTGGATGTGCTGTAGAAGACCACTTTTGTGCTTGGACAGTAGGTAATGCTAGACCGTTTCACCAAGGGGAAATCCAGGGGGAAAAAACTATACAACTTTACTACTGCATTGATTCAGACCAGAGAACATGTGAAAACACTCTAAAATGGATTTTCTTTAAAGTGCCCCTATTATGCGTTCTCAAATATGATCTTTCATGCAGTGTGTCATGTAGCTGTATGTGAAAATAAACTATCTGCAAAGTCGTGACGGCGACAGTGCACGATAAATGAAGTTTTTGTCTATTAAAAAAAAGAGTCGGCTCACATTCGCCTAAACGAGTCGTCAGCAATTCGAATCTTTTTCTGTTACAGATCCACGTTACTAAGTAACATATTTGCATAATGTCCGCCCACGTTCTACGTCGCGAACAACTTGCCCGCCCACAAAAGTGCAATTTCCATGTGGATTAACGTTACATCATGTCAAGAAGACGCGGTATCCCACTTATGACTAGTTTTGTGGTCCAAGGTCACATTTCTCTATATGAGGCGTTAAAAAAACAAACTATAGCAGAAACGTATTATGCTACCTGTCCTACTTCGCGGCAGCACAGGTTTTCGCATTCGCTTGGCATTCTGACACAGTTCCCACATGTTAACCTAAACAGATATTACAATGACGATGCTATCACATCTTACAATTAACGTTACCACACTCTTGTTAACATATAACACTTTCATGGGCGTTTCGTTTTCCGACACACGCTGTAGCGGTAGACCAATCGTAAAGGACCGCGCCATCTGACCAATCACAGCAGTGAGGGCTCACGGAAAGGAGGGGTTTAGACAGACTGATTCTTCG
>JAQQZS010000038.1:7691754-7733588 GCA_030068045.1 Platyallabes tihoni
TTTATATATATATATATATATATATATATATATATATACACACACACACACACACACACACACACACACACACACACGGGCATACACACAAGCAGTGGTGATGTTTTCCCATACATGTACAGTACGACTGCATGCTTTCTGCTGATGCACTGTTTCCTTTCCAGAGGATGAACTCCACAAACAGAGGTCTAAATGTTCCCAAACCCTGAGAGTCAGATCCACAGACCCTCTGCATGTCTCATGCATACCCCCTCTTACATAAACATTACTTACTTACACAGTACTGCTCTGTACAGAAAGTTGAGAGCAGTCCTTCATTCTGCTTAGACGTGTCCAATTTGTGGCTTTAATATCCTCTTGAATGGAGGATCAGTATGCAATAATGAGCTCTCAAATAGAGCTGGGTAATATGATGATAGAATATCAATAGTGTGATAAATAGAGGTGCACCAATTGCTGTTTTCTTGAGTGATACCGAAAAAAAAGTTTTTCTTCCTTACACAGCGTCATCGTCATCCATCATCCGCCATCACACTTTTTCTTCTATTTGTTCTGTCCTCCTTCTAAACCGTCCTTAGGAATTTGAATCAAACCTTTGTTGAATTTTTATTAGAAAGAATGGGTGTGCATCTTTCATATTTAAAAGAAGCACTTTTTAGTAGGCAGGAGACTTCTTCCTTTAAAAAAACATAATTATAGTACATTGACATTTGGCAGACGCCCTCATCTAGAGCAACTTACATTTTTATCTCATTATACATCTGAGCAGTTGAGGGTTCAGGGCCTTGCTCAAGGGCCCAACAGTGGCAACTTGGTGGTTGTGGGACCTTCCAAACCGTAGTCCAATGCCTTAACCATTGAGCTACCCCTAATTAAGTTCTTTCTAAGAACCATAATAGACAACATACACAAACAAAACAAAGCGGCCAATCAGCTCTCTCTAGACCTCCGGTTATGAGAGGTGACAGCATCACCCGGGAATCGAACTTGCGATCTCCCTGGATGATAGGTGAGTGCTTTACCACTGTTAACAAAATTAACAAAAGTAAAATTTTACAAAACTCTGACCTAAATCCAACTGAAAATGGGGCGGGAAACAAGGTGTAAGCTCCTCTGAAACGTTTGACACCAGTTAACCGAGTTACCGGGTGGAAGGAAAGAGTTCGGAGATGTCCGTGACTGTGATGGATAGGAGAGTGCAGGCCACTGTTCCACCGCACATTGAGGCTCATCTGGGATTCAAACTTGCACGCTCTTGCGTACAGAAGATACGTTCTGCTGTGCCTGTTTGTACTGTATATGTGAGGCTGATCATCTGGTCATGACTGATCATAAAAAACGTCATTCTAATCAATGGCCAATCGATCAGTGCTTTTGAGTGATAATGTCGCAAAACACATGACAGCATTTATTTTTCTTAAAAAAAAAAAAAAAATCAATATGTTTGGTAAAAAGCAACTGACTAGGTGTTAACCTTAATGCTAGGAATGCACCAGTTGTAGCCCAGTTCTTGAAGATGAAGTCTGTTCGTGGTGGTTCTTGATGCACTGACTCCAGCCTCACTCTACACCTCGTGAAGCTCTTTGAAGGTCTTGAATTGACTTACAGTTTTCTTAAGGCCGCGGTCATCCCTGTTGTTTCCGAACCTTTTCCTACCGCACTTTCCTTTCCAGGCAACTTTCCAAGAATATGTTTGAATAAAGAACCTTCTGTGGCTTACACTACTTGTGGAGAGTTTCGATCATTTTCTGAACAACTGTCAAGTCAGCAGTTTTTCCCTTGCGCGTACTGAACTAGACGGAGAAATACGTGGCATGAATAGTAATATTATTATAAAATATAATATTTTAAGAAGCTTGATATTTGATTTTCATGAGCTGTAAGCCATAGTCATCGGAAATTAAAACAAAATAATGTGTGAAATATTTCCACATCGCTCCACACCAGGAGGGAAAAGAAACTAGTGTTCAGTTTAAACAGACTAAACCCTGTATGTATGAAAGCACACTTAGTGTTTGGATGGAATTTAAGATTTTTTTTTTTTTTTTTGGTGTTTACGTTAAGTTACGTTCAACTCTTTTTTTTTTTTTTTTTTTAATTTATTATTTTTTTAATTCAAGCTTCATGCCATAGAGCTACAGTAGTCCTGCTGATGTCAGTGCATTGTCTACATGTACGGTATTACACACACATGTTGTATACTTGTGTATCATACAGTAACTGTTGTTTCTGCCACTGATCCAATTAGTGCTGCTAGGAACTTAAACAATCAGAACTAATTACTGGTTACACAGGAGCTCTTGTAGGTTGTCATTCAGAGCCAGGTATTTTTGCACCGCTTTTTCCCTTTATAAATGAAATGATCGTTTAAAAACTACACTTATTATGTAGTTATTAAAAAGTAGCACTTTATTCACTTGAGTTATCCTTGTGTAATAGTAAAGTCAGGTTGATATTCATTTAAGTAAGGCAGTAAGGGGGCAAATACTTTTTCATAGCGTTGTTGGTAACTTAAGAGTGGTCTGTGTTCAGTCTTTGTGTTCGTGTATATGCATAAATTGCGGAGTCGTCAATTTAAAACCATCAGGGACAAACTGACCATTTTGATTCATACGCATGCACATTCCATACAAAGTTAAATAATTCTTTTGATTGTGTAAAGCTGCTTTGAGGCAATGACAATTGCTAAAAGCGCTATACAAATAAAATTTAATTGAATTTGGAACAAGAAATGGATTCAATGTAAAAACAGTCTACGATGAACTTTTCAGAATTTCAAGTTTTGTGCATATGCTGCTACAGTCACCTTGGTTAATTTTAAAGTTCGATGCTTTAGAGGTGGCGATTGAGGAGTAGTGGAGTGGAGTGCCGCAAAATCCCGCAAGCAATTGTTGTACTTCACAGAATATCCGCCAAATAGCGCATGGATGGACTTTATCTAAAAGCCAGACCAAGTACAACAAAGAATTGTGTATAATAAGTTAGCCTAAAACAATATTGTTTCCAAGTTGCTGAAGCAAACATCCACTGATCAGCCAAAACATTAATACCACTAAACATCATCACTTGTATACCAGTGATGGTGCCGGACACGACAGCACACCCCAGAGGCTCTGTGGAGTCACGCCCCGTGAGGCCACATCTGCCCCGGCAGCACAGTGGGCATAATGTTCAGTTTTGTAATGTTAGGGATGATTAGTGTAAATCAGATGTGTTAACAAAGCTATATACTGTATAAAATTATGCTTTTGGTTTAACAAGCTGCCAATGTTGTATGCTCTTTTCCAGACGGTGCACACACACAGGCCACACTTTGTGGCATTACACTGTCAAGAAGTGGGTGGGAAAGATTTCCAGAAGTCCATGGCACGAGTGGGCAGCTTTTTCAGGTAAGTGTGCCATACTGTCTCCTTTTGAGGAAATACATGCTCTGAAAATCTAATCTCTATTTAGGACAGTTGTGGTGCGATTGAGAGCTCACGCAATCAAAAGGTTTTCTAGGACGTTGCTAAATATTGGTTTTGTCCTACATACAGGACGAAGCTAGTTAACACTAACACACACACACACACATACACACACACAAAGAAAAACCATTTCATGCGAACTCATTAAGAGTTTAAAAATGAAGAGCTCACGGCAAATTTTGAGAAATATTCAAAAGAAAGATATTCAGTCAAAGTAATTAACATAAAGGCATAGACACGTATATATAATATATAAATAAACTTAGGGTTAAAGGGATATATTTAATGATATATTTAATATTTACATGCTTAATATTGTATGTATATTAATATTGAAAGTGTGGATGAGAAAGGTGATTTGCAGTTTTACACTTTCACATTAATGCATGTGTGTATATTATATAGTTAACATTTATGTTTACGGCGGCATGGTGGCTTGGATGTTTACCACCACACCGATGTTGACTTGCACCTCTAGGTCTCGGGTTAGATTCCCGTGTCGGGACTGCAAGAGTTTGCATGTCCTCCCTCTGCCTGGTAGGTTTCCTCCCACAGTCCGAAATCATTAGGCTAATTAGTCTGATTAGCATTTCCAAATTGCCCGTAGTATGTAAATGTGTGTGTGTGTGTGTGTGTGTGTGTGTGTGTCTGACCGGAGGTCCTACCATGGTTGTGCTAAATGGGAATAAATATAAACGATCACCATTGGCCTTCATGGTCCCTAGTGGGACTACAGAGGTTCGCAGATGGATGGATGGATATTTTTAATGCTACCCAGGATTCTGCAGGCTTTTTAATTGATTGATTCGATTAATATATTTATTTAAAGCTTCTCCAGCTCTCTTTGGCATAATTTCAAATAACAATCCTGTAAAACCTATTTATGTGACTGGTAAATTACTGATCTTTGTTTCTTTAATATTTAGTTTGCAAATGTATCCATAATTAAGAGATTTTTGAAGAGCTCATTTTGTTCTGACCCACAGGTCAGCAAATTTAAATGTGCATAAATCCATTTACATCTCGTCATGTGGCAGAGCACGCTTCTATCGAAATAATTTGCAATTATTTGTCAGTAAAAGACAATGTAAATCTCGGTTCAAGTATGCTGGATATTGATGTTTAATAACAAGACAATAATTTACATAACAATTACAGCACTGCTTTTAAAAAGGTTTTTGTCGTTTGTTTGTTTTAAGTGTTTTCTTTTCTGTTCTTTTGATCTTTCTTATTATACCTTGTAGTGATGCAGGAACTTTTTACCATCGATACTCGTGTACTAGTATTTAAAATTCTGCCATTTCCATTCAATTTTCATGTGTGCGACTTGCAAATAACTCTCGGAACTTCACTAGTGCCGCTTTCATTCTGGCTTTTGGCACGACCTGCACGTATGTTCCCTCCTCTGATCAAATCATTACTTTTCTGTACATCCTGGATTGTCCTGGTTCTCTACCAGTGTTATCCTGAGAGGGTTTCCCCTTTCCAGTTTTGTGGAGTTCCCTGGCGCCCTCTGTTGGTCATAACAGGAAAAATACCAAAAGAGTGTAATACCTCCTAAACATTATTATACCACTGTGCATTTATTTGTAACATAACTGTGTGATGTATGGAGTTTTATTTTCTCCTGTCAGTGAGTTATTGTCCAGCGACGCCATGAAGGAGTACAACAGAGCCCGTGTCTACCTCGACGAGAACTACACGTCCCAGGAGCATTTCACAGTAAGATTTCTTTCTTTTTTCTTTTCTGTTTTTTTTAAATGTTGTATTTAAGCATATAACATTTGATTTCTTACCCAACATGCATTTTGCAAATACATTATACTGTCACTGTTGATTGTCAAGGTTCCCGTACCATCACATTCAGTTTGTTTCCATCAATTAAAAAAAAAAATAAAATTTAAATCCTATCCGATCCAACTCCAGGATGTGCTTCCAAAAACAGCTGTGGGGAAATGGGTATAAAACCCTGCTCAAGTTGTACCGCTTATTTTCCTTTGTTTCATTTGGCTGCTTGTCTTATTTGGTAAATCCTAATTATGAAGAATGTGGCGGCATGGTGGATTAGTAGGTAGCACTGTCGCCTTGTACCTCCAGGGTCTGGGTTCGGTTCCCGCCACGGATTTTGCGTGTTCTCCCTGTGTTTGGTGCTCTGGACATGCAGAGTAGGCTAATTGGTATTCCCAAATTGCATGTAGTGTGTGGGTGAGTGTGTGTGTGTATATATATGTCTGTGTGTATGTGTGCTCTGTGATGGCTTGGCACCCCATCCTGGGTGACCCCGCCTTGTACCTGGGATAGGCTCCAGGCCCCTCGCGACCCTGTATACAGGATAAAGCGGTATAAAAGAGTGAGTGTGATATTTTTTCCCTCTTTGAGTTTTGTGGGTCAGGTTTGCTGTGCAAATAATCATACAAAGTAGTGTGTTTATTTATTGAAACTAACAGCAGCAGTATTGTACACATGATGCTCATTTCTGGTTATGTGTCCAGGCTCCTAATTTACAGTAGCTCTACTTCCAAAGAATCAATGCTGTTGCACGGCATGTCCACAAGATGGCAGCATATGGCTACTAATCATGACTGCTCCATGCCTTATTGTAACCAGAGATGTCCTAAGCATATCAATTCATGACCATAATAATTATAATAATAATAATAATTATTATTATTATAATTAAAAAGAAAGAGGAAAATATTTTTGATAAAATGAAATACATCATATGATTTAAGTGGATATAATTGCTTTACATTCTGATGTGAGATCCTCATTAACCCCCCCTCCCCTATCAGGTCTGTATGATGTATGGATTATTAATTAACACAACATTGATTTTTATGATTCTTTTATCAAAAGCACTAATGTGCAAGTCATTCTTGTAATAAAATAAATGCATGCAGGTTTTAAATCAGTATGAAGGGTTAACCGTATGCAATCATAATATAGCAGTTTAACAATGAGCAAGTTTCCAGTTTATCACACAGTCAATAAATTCCTAAACAGTCTAGTCATACAAAGCGTCTGCCATTTAGCCACGACGATGTGCCGTTAGTTTTTCCCAGTTTCGATTTTTCACTCCAGGGTAATTGTTTGTTGTCTGGTCAAGCTGTCAATTTCCAGATAATGAGAGCAGGAAGGTAGTGTAAGGGCCGCCTTCTGCCTGAGAGCAGGCTGTTCTGCTTTCTATCCCCTTACCCGATATCCACAAACCCCCAAGATCCACCTGAAGGTACCAAATACTGTATATATTTTTCAGGTAATCTGATTAATCTGATTATATCTTCAATATATCTAATATTGGATTATCATGAAGAATGTAAAGAGCAGCAAAAAAAAATCGCTTTATCCTTTTATTATTAGGCTTAGATTATGTGCAATTACTGTATATCAGAACTAACCAGTATTATGCAACTGATAAAGAATTGTGATAAAGTGTGTGATAATATAAACGTATGATTTGTCTTACCGTTGTTAAAAAAAAAAAAATGTAAAAAAAAATCAGATTTGAAAGCTTTGGGATAAATGTACATACATTTGAAAACATAATTCTACACACACACACACACACACACACACACCCTAGAGTGGGAAAGCAAGAATATTACTGTATATGTTTTGTGTGTATATATATGCATTATTATTATTATTATTATTATTATATAATTGTCATTAAAATTGTCAGGGTTTATGAATATATACAAATGCATTTTGGGGGGGGAATTGCTTTACTTGAACTGCTTTAAAAAGTGATCACTAATATAAGTCATTGATTTTGTATTGACACACTGATCATGTGTGTGTGTGTTTGATTTAATCCGAATTTCAGTCCTAACATCTTAAAAATAGTCAAATAAAAAACAATAGAAACGGCTACAGTATGTATGAGATTCGTGATTATATTTCATTAATAACATATTTTAATTTTTTTTTAACAAACAAAAACAACACATATTTGTTGGCCTGAAACATATTAATTAGGTTGATTAATTAGGAAAATGCTATAACGCGCACCGCATTGCTTCACTTCATAGCAAAGCACGTACTGTACTGTAGCATTGCTGTTCGAATCAATTAGTCCATCTACTTTTTTGATCCAGTAGCATTGATTAACGATACCTGACTTCATTTTCTAAACGTGCGAAAACAAATATTTAAATATACTGCATGTTGTGAGCCAAGTAATCAAGTCATGGTGCTTTTGGTTCACATGAAAACGTTTCTGTTCCAGGTACGAGTCAGGCCAAAGAGTTGGAGTTGATTCCTCATACTGCAAATAATGAAAAGCGAGCGAGCAAGACAGGGAAAATGACTTTAAGTTGGAAAGACTACAGAAAATGCTTCGGTTTTGCATTAATTTTAATACGATATAATTTTCATTGCAAAAAATATAATTGGCTCCAATGTGAGTGAAAAACTTTGAGAGGTGTTCATGTCAAACCTGGACTGGTTGATGAAATTAAAGGCATAAAACAAAATGATATTTACATACTGTAAGTGTTAAAGTGCGGTACGGTGATGAGACTCTTAGTCGAAGTAGACTATTTGGACGGCGCAAACATTTTAAAGAAGACCGTACGTCCGTGATTGACAACTCGGAGGTGTCTCAGAGCCCACTGCCGTCGTCCCCGTGAACATCAGGCGAGTGGAACGCCTGATCCTTGAAAATTGACGGATAACTCGTCACCGGCTTGAGCTCTGACGTACCAGGAGAACTTTCTACCTTAAATGGTATCACTGGGATAAGCGCATGTAGTCGGGGATCATATAGTGAAGATTTTATTCTGTACACTCCAAAGTCCCGGTTTGACTTGAATGCCAGATTGTAGGATCTTTTAAATATTTATATCAATTGTCGAATTCAATTTGATATAAACTTTTATATAAACATTTTAGATCAAATGCATTGGAGTGGCATCGGATCGTGTGCTTCAATCCAATAAGAAAAAAAAAATCTGAAGCGGTTAACGTGATCAGTATAGTAAATATGCTTACATTGAAATAGGGACTACATGATTCTGAATAGTTTTGAATCCATTTGAAGTCATCTCTCCTGTCCTCTTGTCTGAGGGAGGGGAGTGAGCGCTGAGTGAGTGACAGGGGCGGCTGTTTTACAGCCTAGTTAAAGTATACAGCAGGTAAAATGTCAATTAGGGAAAGGCAAGCAGATCACATGACTCGCCGTCAACCCTGTTCGACTCTATTAATATTTATCATCCACCTCTGCCCCTGAGCCCCAGGGCTCCATGGGTAATGATGTGCACTAATGTCTGCCTCTTATTACCACCTTGTGTGTCTGTGTGTCCCCCTCTCTACAGCTACATGACCTAGTACATGTGTTTAAACCAACCTTCATGTAAAGCGAGCCATAGCTCTCGAAGCGGTTGTCCGAACCGGATGTTTTAATTGGAAACGTGTCCGTCTCCGTTCCCGTCCAGGAGATAAAAGGCGACAGAATTGGACGCGAATGAGATGTTATAATGTGACAGGAGACGGCTTGAATTTAAACGGTGACACGGATCAGCTCTGTCGGACAGCGTCATCTGTCCTAGTGTCTCATCCGATTTGACATGTCTTTTGGGAACGGGGATTGGACGGATTTGCAAATCGGACAGTAAACGTTACTTATGTACTTATTTAATTTTGCATCTGGTGGTGGTATCGGAGTAAACCAGGCATGTCCTCTCCCGTGGGGAAGCCGTGTTCGGGCTGCTGAAACATTTGTGTCACAGCAGTACTGTAGATGTTATCACGTAAGGAGGGTAAGACACTTTGTCAGGTCGTGAAACTTTATCTTGGTAATGGCTGAAGGCCAGCACTCTGTCAAAGTGTCCTGAGCAGCTAGCCAAAGACCGCTAACACGCCGTCTCAACCGAGACAGGATAGTGGGATGACTGGTGTTGCTAGGAAGACCAAGGAGTCAGACAATCGCAGCATCTCTTCTCTTTCTCACTGAAACTCCTAGCCAGTTTAGTTGCTTTTGCTGAAGAGTTTATAAGGATTTTAAGCGGAGAGGCCGGCACGCGCGTCTACAACAGCAGGAACACCGATTTGCAAAAATGTTTTAACGCGTGTTGATTTAGAATATTATTTACTTTAGACAATTGTATAATCCAGTCCATGGATTCGGAGCCATTTGTTCGAAGACCTTTATAACATAGTTTTTTTTTTCTTTCCAGGAGATATGTCAGGCTATGCTGGTAACGATCAAAGTTAATGGACCTGTTGGCACCGCGCAAGTGCACAAACTCTTCTTCTTAGATTAGTTTATCTTCTAATGCATTTTCATTAGCTTATTTTCTCGTGTTGATTTTTTTTTAAATGACATTTTCTCGAGTAAAGATCATCCGAGGCCAGCACTGAAGCACTAATCGCAAATAGTGTTCCGGATGCGTAACCTTTTGCGACCTGAATGTCCTCATATTAAGACACCTCCATATCAGTGTGTGAAAAACAGATTCTCGATCGGAGACATTTAAATCTATTCTTAAAACCTGCATGTGAAAGTGTATGAGTGTGTGTGTGGTGGCCTACGATGGATTGACGACATATCAAGGGTGTATTCCTGCCTCGTACCCAGTGTTCCTGGGATCTCTTCCAAGACGGAGCCATTTTTGAAGATGATGATGATGATGATGATGAATTGAAAAGATATATAACCGTAATTCACAATATTGTCATGCACTGAATATTTTAATTTCAGGCTTCTCTTTATACAGTATTTTATTTACCCTGATCCTGGAAGGAGCTGTTTTTACTGTTACTTCACGAGACATATAGTTCATGTAGTTCAGACAGAGGAGGCGGAGCTCAGCCGGCTCTTCATCCGCGCCCGATTTCGCCCAGACGAACCGGGTTGTGGTGGATGCGGTAAGGTCATGTGGAAGCCTGTCGTAACGGCTGCGTCGGGTTATACCGCTAGCCACGCGGCATACAGTTACCTCCTCGTATCAAAACTGTGGCGCATGCATAACCAGGTTAAAAAACAAACAGACAAACAAACAAAAAAATACGCAACCTACTTCTATGGACTGTGGTCTGGTGCAAAGTACAGAGCGCGCCGAGGCTATTTGAATGGAGGAGATGTCAGTGGAGCAATATCGTAGCGCCATAACTCTCCGAGGCCATCAGTCAAGCTTTCAGGAGTGCAAATACACAGCACACATCCACTCAGCCCGACCCCGACGCACGTGCACACACACACACAGATGCACACCCACTCCCTAGACATATGTTGAGCGGCAATCGATGAGTCTGCCATCAGAAGTGAATTATTAAGGGGATAAGGCAGGCTGGGGCACAGTGGGGAGAAAATTTGGGCTGAAATATATACACAATTAATAGATTGTACAGAGAGGAGGAAAACGAATGCCTTTATCATAGCGAGCCTAATCTGTGGAATCGGAGTTCACGCTCTCCTTGGCACCATCACAGCAATGAGCCCATAACATCCACTTATGTGTGTTTTCCCCCTATGTTGTGTCCCACCGCCCCGAACCGTCTCTCTCTCTCTCTCTCTCTCTCTCTCGTCCACACACACATACACAAACACACGGGTGCAGAGCCTGGGGCCTCATAAAAGCAGGCTGATAAAGTGGTGTGTATATGGTTGGATTAGTTTAGTGGGGGCATCAGGATATAGTGGGAAGTAAATCAGATGGGTGTGTGTGTGTGTGTTTGTGTTGCCCAGACACAGATAATGATGTGATTGGAGCATGTGGGGGCCTGCTGCTCTGTGTACATTATGGTGCGTGGCCCTTGGTGTGACTCCTGTGTGTGTGTGTGTGTGTGTGTGTGAGAGAGAGAGAGAGAGGGAGAGCGCATACAGCCCCAGTGAAGGTGAGCCTGTCATATCGATCTTTTTAACGCTAAAATATGAGCCACTTTACTCTGCTCCCCAGCCCAGTGATGTGAAAAATAATAACTCGGTCCCAAATTAAAAATATTGATCGCTTAGTAGGTGTTGAGAGCAAATAAACACCCACTGAAGGATTTTTCCCGGCCCGCCCCCCCATCTTTCTATGTCTTCAACGACGCTCCCTGCGACGCTCCACAGTCTCACACACACACACAAACACACACACACACATACACACAGACACGCACGTACACATGCTTGGGGCATCTCTCTATCTGATGACAGAAGGTCATGCTGTAGCTGTGGGTGTGTAAATATGATCAGAGTGTGATGCTTCAGTATGAGGATGTGTGGTGTACATCGCCACATCGGTCTCTCTCAGCACATCAACACTTCATATACAGTAGACACGTGCACGTGGTACATGATTTCCTTTACGGATCATATAGGGAAAAAGTCTTGCATCACAAAACTATCAACGATTTAGAAATATATATATATTTTTTTTAAAAATCTGATTTGACGTTATTCAGATGATGATTTTTATTGCAACGATGTTTATAATGTGTTGATTTATTCTCTACAAATTTCTAAAACCCTTTGAAATAGGCTATCGTTTCTATAGTAACAGTGTACACAGAGACATGTACTGGACGTGTAGTGGACGGTGCGCACCATATAAATGGGTTTCCTGATTTTTAGCTGATATGGCAAAGCTTCTGCAAGAAGATTTTTTTTTTTTTTTTTAGAATTTAAAGAAGGAGTCTCCAGTGTCAGCACTGTAACAGACAGAGATACAACTCCATTTCTGACATTTTCTGACGTGGGAAAATCATCACAATTTATGGCTTTGCATTGTTGTTTTTTGTTGTTGTTGTTTTTTTTAGGTATGTGACAAACTGCACTTTTACTTTTAAAGTTTTTTTTTGTTTTTTTTGTTTTTTTTAACATTTGTTTTTCTCTGTAATGTAACAAATGTTTTCTGAAACAGAAAAGCTGGTTTAGAACTCGGTTTTAAAATAAGCATGAACTATGAAATGAATTTTTTTATTTAGTTATTTTTTGGCAGACGTTTCACAACACACAGGTCCATAATTATTTGGACAAGGACATGGGTTTTGTGTCAGACAGAAAGAAAGGAAAAAAAAAAAAAAACTAAGATGTGAATTAAAATTAGGAACATTTTAATGTAATAAAAAAAAAAAGATAAAATAAAATTAAATGCAGACTTTCAATGTTATTCAAAGTGGTTTAACAAAAAATATTGCTTATATTACAGGCTCAAAAATAAACGGCCTGTAGACTGAAAAGGTGTGATGTGGCCAGTCATGGCATGCTGCTTAGTTACGTCATGATGAAGTAAAGTGTAAAGTAAAGTAAATTGAATTGGCTTTCCACAACATGTAGCCAAGTAGTCGAGAGCACTCTGCACGAGGTACAGTACAGTAGGTACAGTAGGCATATCATTGTTGAGGTCTATAATTAAGAGACGTTTGAGTTGTTAAATCCCGTGAATTAAAACTGATTGCATGTAACTATAGACAAATAATAATAATAATAATAATAATAATAATAGACAAGTAATAAGCATATTTCTATTTTGCATTCAAGACATATCAAGTTGTCTTATTTTGATTAGACAGTTTGAATATTTCTACTATTCTATCTAGAGTGATAACCTGAAGAATACAGCAATACAATTCTATCTGTCCTTAAAATTAAGATTTGATGGTAAATTTTGTGCTTTAATATTAAGCAAAATTATTTTCCACACTGCCACTATTTTACCCAATTTACAGCATGAAAGGTGTAAATCTAACTGAACATGCCACCTACTGTACACTACGACTCATAACCATGTTGTATTATTTAACCTCATCTACCTTACTATTGTGACTTTCCTAAGTAAGAGTTTCATGATAACAAATGGACAATTAAGACGCCTCAGTTCTCCAGCAGTGATATCGTTAGCCTTTATGTTACACGCCTGAATCATTCAATAATCATATGCCTTGTTCTTTGTCTTCTCACTTGCTGATTGATTGGGTCTCGACTCAATAATCCTACGCTAGCTCGGCTGTGACATGGCCCTGCGCTCTTCGTCGGGGTTTTTTTTTTTTTGCACATCTGTGCTTGACATCTTTTTTTTATTATTTTTTATTTTTTTTTATTTCTTCACTAACAGATGAGCTGCCACCGGACCATCAAACTTGTGAGAAAACAATTGCCACAAGGTTAATTTTATTGCAGGCTTCATGCATTTGTGAGCAGGCAGGAGGTGTCCTGTGCTCGGCTACTGATGGATGGGCCTGCTGCACTGGCTGGAATGAGAATAAGAAGGAAAGAAGGGAGCTTGTGCACAGGGAATGTTCGAAGTTATAGCCGCAAATGTGTAAATCGAAATGCACAGATGAAGAAATAATTGTGGAAAGGGTATTGCGAAATATTTTGACCAGGATATGGGTTATGGATATGGATAATCCTCCAACTGGCAGGTTTTAATTGAATTTTAGTTGACGTGTTTGGTTTCAATTTTTAAGCATAATGATTTAATTAATATTATGTGCACTGATTAAATACCATGTTTTGGTATCATTTCTTAAAATCCTGGTTGAGTACTGGATTGGATTTCCCGGTTGTATTGTTTTTTAACTTATGCATTGAAATATTTCAGTTTTGCAAATTTTAATTTAAACCACATTTGCTTAAATAAAAGAACATTATGTAATAATTTTTTAATATTGAGAATACAACTAAATTGTTTAATAGCTAATGATTTATCCCACGATTTAGTGCCTATAGGAAATCTATACAGAATTGTGCAAATATGTAGAAAAATGTTTAGCGCAGGGATACAATAAGAATACCAGTGTTTTCCTCTGATCCATCTCTTCATTGTCCCAAAGCATATTGATTCCAGCTCATCTTCATTTGCATGCTGAGGCTAGTATGGTTCACCCAGGCTCCCAGGCCTATTATATTCCCATTAGCTAATCTCTCTGGTTTAATTTCCATAATCTCCCTGCTATTATAGCCTCTCACACTCATGCTCTCTAGAGAAAAAAAGAGTCTGCCTCCCAATGGGACCTTTCTAAACCACACACACACACACACACACACACACACTATTACACAGAGCATTTCGCAATCACATGCACAAACAGAACATCCGACACCACATGTTTTTTTCACCCCTGCAAGATGGATGCATTGGTGAGAATTTTGTTCCCTTTGTCAAGGCTGTTTCCCAGTCAAAACTTGTATTTGCTTTTTTTTTCTCCCTCTGTCTCTATGAAAGAAAGCTTTTCGGGAGCATCGCTAGATCACATGACCATCCCTTTGAAATACGAATGGATACTCCAGACGCTCGTCATATGAAAAGCTTCACAGCGTTCTCTCACAGCAGCCGTCAGTAGTTGGGAATGCTTGAGATTAGAGCTGCTCACTAGCCTGGTGTAAAACTCACATCATCATCATCATCCACATTTCTTTACTTAGCTGATCGGTTAATATATATTTTAGTCTGATCAACTGAGAGCTTAAACCTGCTTGAGTGGGACAGGCTGGTCAATTCAAGTCTTTTATTATACAGAGGATCCAATCTGATGAACTCATACATGATTCAACTTTAGGGTCGGTCTGATTATCTCAGTCATTCTTCTAAAGGCCGTTTCCATAAAAGAAATCAAAGCAAATCTGTTTCTTACACAAGCAACATCGAATCTTGTCATACCTGTAACTCAAGAGAGCTAGTATCCTCAGTCCAACACAAGAGAACTAGACCTAAACCGCTCTACTGAGCCTAAGCCTCAAACATAACTACCAAGGACTAGTTACATGTAGATCTAATGAAACCTTACTACAGAGGGGCTTAGTTTTTTAGCCCAAACATTTTTATATCCTGATAAGGATAATGCTTATCAGGTCTTTAGCAATAGATTAATCTAAATGAATTCCAAGCTTAATGTTGTCCAGTTAAATCTAGCTTACTTCACGGGTCTGATTATTTTAGAGCAGTTTCAATAGCAGAGGTCATTTGATCAACCAAAACTTGCACAAACAACGCAAATGTCTAATTGATTGAGACAAGCCCAAATGGCAAAGCTCATCTGACCAGCTCGAACCTTCCCAACCACAAGCCAGTCTGATCAACTGAAATCTGCTCATTCAGAAAACACGTCTGATCAACTCAAACCATCCCAATAATTGGATAAATAGCAATTTAAACCTGCCCAAACGGAGCCCATTTGATTTTTCTCAAACGTGATTAAAACAAGCCTACATTACACAACTTCCAGTATGATTACTTCTACTCAGATCTCCAGTCTGATAGAATAAAACCTAATCCAAAGCAAAGCCAGTCTGATGAAATAAGGTGTAACTCAGTGGTTAAGGCATTAGACTATGGTTCGGAAGGTACGAGGTTCAAACCCCACGACCACCAGGTTGTCCCTGTTGGGCCCTTGAGCAAGGCCCTTAACCATCAACTGCTCAGATGTGAAATATATAATGTAACAATGTCCAAAATCGCTCTGGATTTTGGCGTCTGCCAAATGCCTAAATGTAAATAAATTATGTACAGATGCTACAGAACAGAGAATCCCAACCCTGTGTCCCGCCCCCTCCGTACATTTTAGTGTTTTTCCCCTGCTCTATCATACCTACTTCAATTTAAAGGATGTTAATTATCTGATAAGTGTAATGTAAAGTCTAAACTGTACAGGGACGGGGGCTTCCAGGACCAGGTTTGGCAACCACAGCTATAGAACACTATAAAACACTATAGGTATGAAAAATAAAACCTGTTCTATATGAGCAGCCAGTCTGATTATATCCAACCTGACTTATTGTAAAAAAAAATAAATAAAAAAAATAATAAAAAAAACAGCTAGTTTGGTTAACTGAAACCTAGTACCAAAGTAAAGTGACTTTAAATAATATTGAATTATTATATGAGTTGGCAATTTTTTGATCTCAGAGTTCAATTCTACTGGGCAAAGAGATCATGATCAAGGAGTGATCAAAGAAACGTGCACTGTGTGTGTGTGTTTGTGTGTGTGTACTCACCTGCCATCAGTTTCATATATTGATTGAAACTTTCTGATTTAACATATGCTATCTATACACCCCCACTCATGCTGTGGTTGCGTTTTAAAGGCCTTTAATTTTTTGCCAGTGTCCTTAGCAAGGCCAAGCAAAGAGATATAAAGGTGTGCGTTTCCTCTATACATGGATGATTTTAAAATTGAGATGTCCTCTAAAAGGCTTGCTTTAATTATATTGAACTGACTTTGCTTACCCTTGGGTTGTTAGATTGTTGGGGTGTGGTCTTAGCTATTTTATTATATACAGTATAATAATTGTGTGTGTGTGTGTGTGTGTGTATGGTTATACAAGAACAGCATTATGCATACATGTTTATGCACTATCAGCATTTTTAATGCAGCTCAAGTTTCTTAAACCTACCTTCCCTTTGATGATGCATAGGCATGAATGTGTGCTGGATATAAATATTATATTTGTGTCTTGATTAATGTGTTTGTCATAGGTCATGGTGACCATTAACTATGTATAGTGTTATTTAGAATGCTTTCGTTTCATCTAATGAGAATGTTAACTTTAATACCTGGATGTCATGTAAAGTGTTGTCAAATATTAGGCACTAAAGCAGTGTAGTTAACCCATGGCAGTTGTTTACCTAACTCAATTAAAAAACGTATTTTTTTAAAAACACTTTTGACACTTTTTAACAAGTTTTTAGTCCTCCACTGTCACCAGTTTCCAATTAACCACATAAAAAGTCGCTGTGACAATGAGCATTGATTAAGAGTCCTTTCCCATCACCCCTGGGGCTGAGAACAAGCTGATAATTAATACGTTTGACTGCAGAAACTCAAGTCAACAGCTCCTGTGATGGATCGACTCTGCGTTTAGAATAGCATGCAGAAAATAACCCCCACGTGGGCTGGAGCTGAACCCCATGGCAGTTCTAAGCTCAGATCATTAGCAATGCTCTATGCCACCTCTGCAAATTAAATACCCAAAGCTTGTCTTTTGTTTTTCTTATTTATTCATTATTGACTCCCATTTAATAATTCATTAAGCCGATGCATTCTAGTACTCGATGAAGAGCCCTCAAGTGCAGGCAGACGTTTCCCGATCAAGGAAAGTCATGCAGAAAACGAACAATATAAAAACAACCAGATGTTTCATCTTAGTCAGTAGTGATGTGCCTGAGGCTTGTTCGGCGTCACAATCTTCATGGTGTTGAATTTTTATCAGTCACCTTTCAGATCAACAGAACCACTTGTGTGTGTGTTCGGACTCCTAGCCATTAAATGCCACCCTGAGAGATAGAGGACGGGCAGTGATTGTCCTCAGATTAAAAAAAAAACAAAAACATCTGCATTATTATTGGAACTCCAGTATGAGACTTATTATTGGTGTGGAACTCTAATGTTCTAATGTTGTTATATAAAGTTGGAGGATATCGATCTGGATTTATTTCATGTTTATTCAAAAACTTTGCTATCCTCCTCCAGTTCTTCTAGCATACAGTACTCTCTTGACTTTCTCAGGCCAACTTGGACTTGTACCATAAGGACGGCTCTAGCGGACAAGTGTGTCGATTGTGTAAGGGCTTTATGGATGTTCCTGGAAGAACCTGGATGTTTCCTCCCAGTGATTGAACATTTCGTGTAATGAGATCATCCTTTAGTTTTTCTCAGAGTTTTTCTTTTTGTTTTTAACTAATGGATGTTAACTTGGTGAACTGTGCACAGTGATTGATGTATACAGTAAAACAGGCGAACACTACTGTATAGTCAAACATACAGTAAGACTAACAGACATCCCACCCAATATATTTTCTATATTTGTACAGCCATATCGTCTATATTTTGTACAAGTTTTTTTTTTGTACAAGACAGATTCCCAGGGACACCAGTAACCTCAGTATAGTCATATATTCAAATATAATTTTAATCAAAAGCTTGCTACATAGGGTCTCAATACAGAGTATCAGCTTGCCAATGAATTCAAATAATGTTGGCCATCAAATGCTAAAGAGCAAATCATTCTTTTAAACTCACCATAACGTGCCTTTTTAATTTTTTATTCTTTCTTTTTTTTTTTTAACCCAACATGAGCAACAGAAAAATCCCTGCTGTAAAACAGTGTAGTAAACAAACCTGGCATTAGTTTCACTGCGGGTTATTATTTCGGGTTCGATTTCCGCCTTGGGGTTCGTGTGTATGGGGTTTGCATGGTCTCCCCGTGCTTGGTGGGTTTCCTCTGGATACTCCGGTTTCCTCCCACAGTCCAAAGACCTGCAGATTAGAATAATTGACGTTCCCAAATTGCCCATAGTGTATAAATGAGCGTGTGTGTGTGTGTGTGTGTGTGTGTGTGTGTGTGTGTGCCCTCCAATGAATTGGCACCCTGTCCAGGGTTCACTCCACCCTGTGCCCTAAGTCTCCTGGGATAGGCTCCAGCACCTCCCCACCCCCCACCCACCATGACCCTGTATACAGGATTAAGAAGTATAGACGATGAGGAAGCGAGATTGTATATGATTTGTGGAATTCGTGGAGCTGCAGTTAATGTGCGGGACTCTCACAGAACTTGCGGGAGAAGTGGAATATCTGTTAACCGCAACATTTTAATATTTCAAAAAAGAGTAAAGGGAAAAACGTGAAGTGCGGATGCTCTAATTAGCTCCCACAGACCGTTAATTTCATCATCATGAAATCAGTACCAATTTTTAAAACGACTTCAATATGCATTCCGAGGAACATCAGTAATAAATAACGAAATTATTCTAGAATGTTATTTATTACATAATGGCATTTTTTTTATTGTCCACATTTGCCTCTTGTAGTGTGTAGAAAAACCACTTACTCTTTCAACCGTGGCTATTTTCTATGTTCTCCCTGTGTCACTTCTCATCTGGTACTCCTCTAATTGGATTTGGAGCTCTAAATCAGATTGCTATGATTGGGTTATCCTCCTGAGTACCCGATGTGTCATAGGTGGAGACTTCATCTGCTATTGTTGAGACCTTCATCATATCATTTCTAGCAGTCACAGGGACAGACAGCATAGCAGCACTTAATATATTTGAGTAAGCATTACACTTCACATACGCACCCACACACACACACACACTTGCGGCGGCCTCGTCCTCCCCTCTTGTACAAATAATGACATTTGAATTGAGCATTGACCAGCTTAATTACTTTTAAATTGTCATTTTAATTTACAGTGATATAGTATTGATCACACAGGCCCATATTAAGGCCCTCGGTGGAACAGATGATGTGGAATTAAACACGCTTCGTGGGTCCTCTGTGGGCCTCCAGGGGTCCGTCAGGATAAGAATGATATTTCCTGCTAATGAACTGGCAGCATGCAGCAGCATGAATCTGCGGCCATGCCGGGGAAGAAGGGAATAATGGGGTTTGGGTTACTCATTCACTGCCATGCACCAGGTCTCATGCGATTCATCCGCAGACTCCGGGTCTCGCACGGTCTTGTTTGCCCGTCTCATCCTGCCGGCCTGACCTTTTCACTGCTAAAGTGTATATATATTGCCACAGACGCACACTCGCACACTGCACACAGACGGACCTGAACCAGGTGCTTCATGTAGGAGGAGGGGGATCTTCAGGGAGCCATCAGCCCCCAATTCCAACATCGTGAACTGAGGACAAGTGCTTGGTCCCTCGTTTTTTTTCCTCTCATCCCCCTCTCATCGGTTGCTCGCGGATCTGAGACGACAGAAGAGAGATCTCCCGCGAGGCCGCGCACAGCCGGGTGCGGATATGTCACGTACGAGTGGTTAATAGCACAGATAAATCGTTATTTTAAATCTTGACCATTTCTCATTTCTTAGGAGATAAAAGAAACAATGATGATGGGTTTTTTTCTTTTTTGACAGACAGGTTCTAATTATTTCTCGAGGTAGTGACCAGACATAAATTTACTGAGAATACACAGAAACAGAGCTGATTGTCCTTCAGGATATATTGGATTTTCTTACTTAATGTTTTTTGCGAAAACAGCCAAAGTTATCGTTTCACCAGATAAAGGTCGGGTTCTCTGTATCTTATCTTTTTCTGTATCTCCAAATGTTTAGATCTAATTCTGGAGTCAGAACTTGTTTAAAGTTATAATATAATATGTCATAATCAATACATTTTAACAATCAATCGATACATTTGAGCCTACAGGAAAAAAATGGATGCCCGACTTATGACTTAAAAGACGAGCATCGTGCAGTGATTCGGTTTTTGTGGTCTGAGGGTGTACCCGGTGCTGAAACAACTCGCAGAAGACCATAAACAGAAGCGTTTGGATATCTGCAAACAAAATTAAGGAAGTTTCTTAAAGAGAATCGTTACTGGTGATGAGACATGGATTCATCACTACGAGCCTGAGAGTAAACAGCAAAGTATGGAACAGAAACATCCTCAAACGCCAACCGAGAAAAAGTATAAAAGTCAACCGTTGATGCGTACAGTTTTCCGGGATTCTCAAGGGCCAGTTTTGGAACATTATCAGGAAAAAGGTTCAACAATCACCAGTTCACGTTACAGTGAGACGCTTATTGAGAAGCCGAAGCATGAACTTCAGATTAAACACAGAGGACTGATATCCAAAGGCGTCTTGATCTTGCAATGACAATGCACGTCCGCACACTTCTCCGCACATTGTCGACACTTCAGTTTGAGGCATTGAATCGTCTCCATACAGTAGACCTGATCTGGCTCCAACAGACTTTCACTTTTTTGGTCCCCTGAAAGCAGACCTGCGAGGACAAAGATTAAGTTCTGATTACTTAAAGTTGCAAATGAAAGGAACATGGTGTTCTCATTGCATTTTATTGTTTTGTTAATATATTTAAAGAGGTGTATTTATTTAAGTGGAAGATACGTGATCTCCTGTGCTACGACGCCCTTAAAGGTGGAACCATTTCAGGGATGAGATGCACCCTGACCACAACCATCTTACTTGACTGGCATTGGAAAGTCGTGCCATTGGATTGTAGGATGTCTTCAATACCCGTAATGGACTTGGCAAAGGGTCTATGTGTTCTGCCTCGGGTCTTTCACTCTCCTCTCTTATCCAATCACCTTATTCCAACGCTCGTGCAATGTTTACTCAACCGGCTATGCATTTACATCAACCCATAACCACAGGCACTACTCATGGCAAGCACTTAATCGAATTAGCAGGCATTGTGCATCAGATTTCGAACACATACCAGACTTGACTGCTTCTCTGCTCTCATTCAGTCACTCCCTACAGTACGTTTCCACTCTAGCGGCTGGTTTAATTGATGGCTCCTATCTGTGATTGATTTCCAAGTTCTGCGTCTGCTCCTTTTTTTTTTTTATCCTTGTGTTGCAATGAAGTTAACCACTCAGACACAGGCTTATATAATAGCAAAATCTAGAATGTTTTAATCTTGGCCCTATTCTGCTATTCAGCTACACATGAATGAGTGGGAAAGAAATGCATACGCTGCCTAAGTGTTCCCGTGATGCATATTCCTGACAGGTCTCTGCAAAAACTAATTAGCTTTACATGCTTTCCCGCCGCGGTTATTCGGAGATAAACACAAAGCAAGTCACCGGAATGCCTTCAGCCTCTCGTTTTCTTCCCTAACAATATTAAATGTTCACAGAGCAATTGATTTTAAGTAGCTCTTAACCCGAGTCAGGGGAATGAACAATGACTGTGTCATGCTCCCCGTCCTAAACAGCAGCAGAGTGTATCTTGTAAATGAACTAGATGCTCCTAATAAGGCGGGATAGCCTCTCAGAGACCCATAACGAGCTCCTCCTTCTCTCGCCTGGACCCCCTTTAAATTGACTTTTGTCAGGGACATTAATACAGCGTATTCAAGATTATCGAGCTGAAGTGCTTTTCTGGTTATGAGGATCATAAGACCGGCTTTGCTCATAAAGGATGCTAATAAAAGGGTCAAATATGAGCTGATATACTGTGTTATTGGTGATGGGCGAGATTTGCGACATTTGTGCTTTGTGTGAAAATTGAGTAAATTTGGGCACGAATGGATCCTTTATCACGTGGGGCTAGAACGTGCTCAGATGGTGAGCCGCGTGACTCGACGCAGCCGTATCTAACGTACGATAAGATTTACCGCACCTGAGAGCGAGCGAACGAGAAGTGATGGAGATGAATGAGTGTCATTCACAGGCCAGGTTGATCGAAAATGTGAACTTGTGCCGGACAGAGAAAACCACTCATAGTAAACACAACCATATTTCCGATTCTAATGCTTTCCAAGCGGACTCTAATCACACACTAAGGCTCCCAGTGTGAGCGCAACTCATGCACAAGCTTTGCCCACAATGCCTCGCTTGTGTGTGGCAATCCTCTGTTAATTAGTACCTTGTTTAATGCTCCAGTAATTAGATTGCATGCTATGATCATTTTTTTTATTGGATTAACCTTGCTTGTTCTGACATGCATCAAGTTCGTTCTTTGACTCCAATCTCGTGTCTCTCCGAAGACTGTTCCCTTTCTAAAACATTTACGTTTATTTTTTAAATACTTTTGGAAATTAAGCATTACGGAGGCACTTATCTCACTAATCTCATTAAGATTTCAATACATCATCTTAGTTAATCATTAAAACCATACACGCACTAAGAACGCTGTGTTCTTAGCCAATAAGTAAGATTACAATAAGTAAGACAACAGTAAGATTAGCCAAGGAAGTGTATATTACAGTAGTTCATCAGACATTTCAATGTTCCCTGGCATAGAAAATAAGTGATTAGTTAAATATTTTTTGTTGTCTGATTAGATGCAATTAATCTACACTTAAATACTTTCATTCTGATTTCATTTCTTTCTTTTATTTAAACATTAATGCATGGTGATTTCTTTGCTGTTTATTTGATTTGCCTTTTTAACAGTTTGTCCAGAATTACAGGGAATTATAATTTGAATATATTAAAGAGATGAAGAAAGAGTAGAATGAGGCGGTTGTGGTCGAGTTCCATATAGGATGTAAAAGTGGGAGGCACTGGTGCTAAACACTGGGTTTTATTAAAGGACTTTCAGGACTTTTCCGCCTCCCAACTATCTGTTCCTTCTGGCCGTTTTCTGGCTTCACCCCCTGCTGTGAACGACTCCTATTTATGATTCAAGAGAACATCTGCGTACAGAAACTCCTCTTTTTTTTTTTATTAATCACTATTATTTTTATTATGATATATCGCCCACACCCTTCTGCATGTTCTATATTCTGTCAAAAAAAAAACCTTTCTACCAACTGCCAGCGTAGCCTCCCCATGCACTGTCTTTCTCCCTCGTCCTCTCTGCCGATGCACTGAAGTATAACTAAGCTAGCATGGAGGATATCCCGTTCAGGCCCGGCCAACTTTACATAACACATCATCGGCAGGCATCCGCTTTTACATGAAGACAAAGACGCAGCAAATACCGTCCGGAGCTGGGACTTAGCGGAGATGAGGGAAAGCGAGCAGCTTTTTCTCCGCTCCCTGTAAAGCTTCACGGCTCCGTGCTCACTGTTTGTGTCGCGAAAACGCCTCTGACTGTAGCCGTGGAAAAGGAGGCCGGCTTCGCTTGCAGAACGATACCTTTTTCTCAGCCGAACTCTTTAGGGCTTGGAAATCCAGCGCGGCTTTCCAAAAGGCAACAGATTATATACGCCGTCCCCCGAGCTCGAAACTTTAAACCCGAAACTTGATTTGTACAGACCGTCCTGGGTTGTAATCCAAACAGCTCCACAATTGATGTTTTGATTGAGCATAGCAATATGTGGTCATATAAATGTAGCCATACTGCGCCGGGTCCATGTGGTCTCATTTCGGAACAGCCTTGTGTGATTGGAGGGGACAGCATGAGAAAATGAGAAACGTACTGATAAATTTTCTCCCCCAAACAGACTGATGTATAGCATTAAGATGTCTCAGCAGTATATTTTATTGTGGCCCACTGCTATAAAGCTGTATCGAATTGGACATCCGGAGGGGACAGTATGTCATTGCAAGGCCACTGGGACATAACGTCAGAATCAAAGGCACTTCCTGTGGTTGTGTCACCAGTCGCCTGCCTAGTCTACAGCCTGTCAGGGTAGTGCCAGAGAGATGGCGAATCGATCTACAGTAGGTACACTTCCACACCTGCAGTGGACGGTGTCCAGGGCCATTTTGGCACGGCTTTAAAAGCAGCTTTATTGCAGGACTTGCAGTAGAGGATTTTTTTGTTGTTGTTGGTGTTGTTGATTGGACTTCACTTAAGGCATTTAAGAAATATTGAATGCACTGAAATGAAATTAAATAGATTCCTCCAGTAATGTCAGTCTTGTGTCAAACATAAAATGACCCCATCTACCACTGTCTTCATTCAAGTTCTTGATTGGATTCCAAGTTGAAATGTCGCACAGGATTTAATGTGGCCTACGTAAGGTCACCAAGGTCAAATACACTATGCAGTTTCAATCGCTGTCCTTTGTCTGAGAAGCAGTCAAAGCCATAACTATTGAACTCAAATATTGACAAACAAAAATGCAACACCAAGTCAGAAAACGAAAAGACAACAGGAAATTTGGAATTCTATAGCATTAACTAAAAATGGAAACAATAGTTCCTTATACCTCATCTTAGCCATGTGGTTTGACTCGCGGTGAGATGCGGTGTTAGGCACCGTGAGTCGCCGCGAGTGACCACCCGACGTTCTGCAAGGTCCGCGAGCTTCCGCGAGGACCACCAAAAAAATTAAACATGTTTAATTTTGCGCGGAACGATGGAAACGTAATCACAGTGCCAAAACCCGCGGTAAATCGTGATGAACCGTACTTGCCTCCACTGCACAGGTGAGATTTTGGTATTATCCTTTTTATATAACTTGTTGCTGAATGGATGTGGCCTATGATTTACTCCAAGGGGGAAAAAATTGCACTTTTTCATTCTGTTACCTCATTAGCTTAGCTAAAGTGATTTAATGCCAGATCGCTTATATATTTTTTATTGAGCAATAATTCTTTCTACTAAGAAGCACTGCTTCCTTTAGGTGGGTTTTCAGTATTCACATACAGTACTTATAGATTAAGATAATATGAGCCTCTGAAGTGTTGTCTTTGATTTGTTACTGTATTTGTCACTGTACTTTTCCAATGCCAGAAGTATCAGTAAATTGATTCGCCTTCTTACATTTAGATTTAAATTTATGGCATTTGGCAGACGCTCTTATCCAGAGCGATTTACATTTACCTCATTACACATATAAAGAGTTGAGGATTAAGGGCCTTGCTTAAGGGCCCAACCGGGGAAACTTGGTGATGCTGGGGTTTGAACCTGGGACCTTCCGATCAATAGTCAGAGCCCCTATACCCCTTGTCCAGGTATAATGTAATCCAAGCCGGGACGTATACAGTATTGTAGGTAGATCAACAAAATGTGCTGCCCTTCAATGGGGTACTTGTTCAAATTGGCACTTATGTTTCCGGCTTGGAGCTCCTGAAATAAACGTACCTGACTTTTTTTTACAGTAAACTGAAGAGGAGTGTCAGACTTTATGCTTCATTGTACAAAAAGAACTGTGCAGCTTAGGCAATATCGGTTAATAGAAATTAAACCAATGTTAGCCCAAGACTTTGACTTTTGGGGGGGAAAAAACCCAAACATTAGATGTTGCTGTCTCATGTAGTGCACTAAGTAGGGTGCTACAGTAGGATGCTTTTATGTCCACCAACAATGTAGTTCACCTCAGTAAGGAGGATGGAACCCACTGATGTTCTACTGTAGACCGTTTTGCTAGCTGTGCTTTGATGGATTGCATTAAATTTTACACCCTCTGGGCTTAAAAGCAGGTTAAGAAGAATGTTCACGGTCTCTGGGTCATTGTTAACAGGTGCGCTGACAGGATACGGATGAAAAGCCGTGGAAATGGGTTGCCTTTTATATGGTCCATGACCAGAAAAACATAGCAAGTCTTGACAAATTTACGGAAGTTGTGTGAAATAGTAAAAGATCTCGACAGGTCTTGCCAACTCATAGTAAATTGTAAGGTGTTGTAGGTACTCCAGACAGTTTGTGACAGTTCAGCGTAAGTTTGGCACTAGGGGGTTTATGAGGACAACGTAACATTTTATGGTTAATTGGGACAATTTGGAGTTTGCATGAATAGTTTGCGAACGTACAGTAGAAAAGGAAAGAGTACACAGACTTATTGATCCAATGTCTTTGGTTGGAATTACTTTTCTAACTTCAATAGTTTTCTGACTGTTTGTTCTTTTCAAACTTTTTCTAGTTTGTAGAGTCATTAGACATCTGCACAGTTTTATTTTATATAATTGCATAGTGTTTTTACTTTGTTTCTATACTAATATTTAAATCTTCTAGTTATGATAAATCCCACATCCTATTGGTTTTATTTGCGGCCTATATTTAAGGTTAAATTATGGTGATGTTCTCCCTACCTAATGTGTTACATTCCATAAAACACATTACTCCTTAACATCTGATCAGATTTACACTCGGACTACTTTGTATTTTCAGTACAGATGAACATACCGGCACATTAATTTAATCATTAAGCATTAAAGCAAATGATCTGTAAACAAAATGAAAATTTGTTGATTTAAGCTTTACTTTTACTACCTCTTGGTATCGCTGGTGGTGGTGTTTGATGGAAAACCGGCGCATGCCATCAGCCTGGATGTACAGATATTCTTGGTGTCGGATTAGTTGTCTAGCCGTCAATTGTTGTGTTGTTTACTGATGAAATGCTCTTAGACTTTTAATCTGAAGACCCCAGAGACAGCAAGCGAGCAACTCCAACATGAACCTCTTATTAAGAAGCCGATCCACATGGTTCTATTGCACAGAAGGCTGCAATTCCAGCAAGGTTCAACTTGGTACAACTTTCCTTCTGCTAGATTTTGATTGCATATGACACCTTGCTGTCATGTTCCATCCATGTCTGCTAATCCCTTGAAAAGCCCTTAGTTTTCCTTCACTCTGATACACTCCTAATCCAATCAGATGCATAATGGACGATCGGAGGAGCAGGCCACATATTAAATAGCATGATAATCTAGATTGATGAACATTCGATGTCAACATTATTCTCTGCTTCTGAAAATATTGTTAAAGAAAAATCAATGGCCTTTTAGGCCTGTCATTTCTAAAAGTATCTATCTAATGAGGATACCTTTTGAAAAGAAACAAATGACACAAGTTGAAATATTCTTTTTAATTATTGGACATCCATAGTGGAATATGATTTACATTAATGAGCCTAAGTATATTAAAAGCATTTTATCCCCCAGCATTCGAAACAATCAAATGATGGTCTTGGCAATGCCACATGAAGTGGACAGAGAGAGAGCGAGGTAATGTCATTTTAATTACTAATGGATCCCTCAATTGTTCAGCCTTTGATTTTTCTTTTTTGGCAAATCTAATAACGCGGATAATATTCATCAGATATGCGGGGCCTTTGGGAGATGATGAGATTAGCTCAGTGGCTCATATTTACTCGGAGAGAGTGGTTATTCACCATGCCAGCCACTTAAATCACTGGTTTATTTGAGGATTGAGGTTTCAGGGAGCGATCAAGATCTTATATCTCACCAAAGTAGTTGTCCTTTTAATATATGGAAACTGTTGATTGCTATCTGGGCTGGAATGACAGATTTATTGCATGTGGTATCCGAAACCATTGACTGCTTTTTGTGGAACGACCTGTGGATCTCAGTGTGTACCGGGCCTGTATTTGCAGACTCACTGTTGGCCTTTAGTCATTTGTGTATATTTGTTCTTCTTGCAGTACCTGTTGTGTGTTTATGTAGGTAAAAGCTGATTAAATCATGAGCATTAGACTGGACTAGCTTTTGTATGTAAAATCATGTGATGAGTTTATAACAACATTCTTCGTACATTCATGCCTGGCTGTATTTGTATGATCATAAAGCAAGAGGTTTCCGAAATATTCTGAAATAACCAATTAAACTGCCAATAAAATTCCATGCAACACCCTAGGTTGACATTTATTTCTTGAAGATTATTTAAATGTGGACAACCCTGTTTTTTCTGTGTATTAGAGTCTTGGAGTGTTTATTCCTGAGCTTTACACTGACGGGACACATTGTGTTAAAGATGATATTAATAATGGATTTGTAATGGATTTGCATATATTTGGGTTAAATATAAGGAACCAATCAAACAGCTTAATGGCTATAATTTATAATTCGTAGCTATAAAATACCTCAATAATAAATATAACTTTGATAATGTTATGTTGTGAAGTTCTGTAACTAAATATAACAAAATTAAAGTAGTTATAGTTAGGAACCTAGTAACCTAATGTAAGGACCTACCCAATGACTGAACCGTAAGCACTTTTGTCAGGCGTTTGGGATGTACATGTTACAGTGGACCTAAATCCTCAACATGTAAATAGAATTTCTGACTCAAATTGTCTTGTTCACCATAATGTAGACAACATGACATGCACTTCACTATAGAACTAAACTGGTCCTGCTTTAATTCAACATCGTATGAAATGACCCCAGCAAAAAATTTTGCTCTTGCATTATTCAAACAAGACAGGCCTATATCAGTACTGTAGGACATAATTGGTTTTGAGCATTAGAAAACTGTGTCATGGATGGAAGAAAAAGAAATCTGGCATTCTGAAATGCCTCCTTATAAGTCTGACTCACATTATGTATAGTTGCATTATGATTTCGCCCCCCGTTCGCATTCGTTCTGGTTGAATATCATTGGCGAGATGGTTTTATTGCTTTAGGACCTTCAGGCGGGCAGGTTGGAGGACCCTCGGTACGACAGATGAGCCTGGCAGGGAATTGGCAGATGGAAGCATCTATTTCACTGCTAATTACGGGGGCCTCCGGCCTCGCCGACTGACAGGGTTCAACTGGGCAATGTAGAGGCTGCCAGCTCCCATCCTGCACGCTTTATAAAACGCTCTTTAATCCTCCTGCACAATATCATTAACTTTGTAAGTGGATGAACACAATGGACAAGCAATTTAATTAACTTGTACCATTGGATGTTGGAAGGAGAGACTAAATGAAATTAATGCACAATATTTCCCCGGCTGGGCGGCCAACCCCGGGAGCAGCCTGGATTGTTGGCAGGTCCTGCGTGGCCAGCCGGTTTGGCCAATTACGCCTTGTTTAGACCTATCCATAACGTTTTCCACAAAAAGGGGAAATAAAATCAGCGGTTCGCAGATCAATCATAAAAGCACGCCACTGGAGTTTAGGGGGAGCATTTTAACTAAATGAGAGGAGCACTCTTTTAGAATGCTCTGCGGTTCTATTTCTGTTTTTCTGTCTCTGAGTGCCTGTCTACCTGAACTCCTACTGAGCCATGACTGAATTTTTCATTGACGAAAGAAAAATCAGTCGGAACAGTTGTTGTAAGCTTCGAGGAGTACATGCTAGGACGGGAGCGCACGTGAAACCGATTGTGTATGGCAGTAAGGGTTGGCATCGCAACTCCAAAAGTATTTGTACTGTTCAATCCAAGTATTTGTACTATTCAAGCCATGTAGAGTGTTTGCAAAATATTTAATGAATATAAGAGTGATGAATGAACTTTAAACATCTGTTTGTGAATAATACAAAACTAAGTCTTTTTTTAAACTTCATGTTGAAGATTATTTGCTAGTAAAAAAAACAGATATGGAATGTATAGGGAAACAGGACATCAACCATTAGCTAATACTATAATTAATGAATCGTAATGTAAGATTATGAAAGTTTATCAAACTGGATTTTGTGATATATTTTCATGTCAAGGTATCATGGGTACTGTAATACATAGGTGATACTGAATGACGTCAACGTGACTACTTTAAAAATGACGAAGAAATTCCATTGTAATTGTAAAAATAGAAAATCATATGCGATTTTAATTGATCATTTTTAATACATTACAATTTGAATCCTTCATTGTGAATATATGTAAGTCATGGTCATGGATGTGTATGCATGTTTTAATATGCAGTGTAAGGGTTGGTTTTGATTCTGCATTTTATTTTGCTTTGCTAATATTTAAAAAAAATCTGGCCAGACATTAAAGAAATTGTACTTACAGTAACGTGACACAAAATTTTGGTCACATTTAGCACAGAATAACTTCTACCAGGCTTATGGGATCCTCTATGAAAAGTCTTTTCAGGATGTTCTGGCTGCCATGTTCCTTCAATAACAACTTTGACAACAACTTTTTTCCAGGTTACTTTATTGGCCAAACAACCAATAAAAAAATACAAGATAAAATAGTAAATATTAATAGAAATATTTTCAATTAATCTCATTCAATGCTTTTTCAAGGTCACAAAGTAACCAACATCATCTAACCTCATTTTAACCTGGGATGAAAGTCACAGCGAGTCTAAAACAGGCCCAGAGTGAGTTAGGCTTTAAAGTCGGGCCCAGCACCGAGCCCTGAGAGAGCAGCACTTGTTATTCAGGATCCAGAGTGAGCCAGGACCTCTCGAGCAGCCCTGCACAAACCTCCAATACTGCACAAACAGGCTGTTTGTCATCCTCAGCAATCACAACTCTCTGAGAGAGAGGGAGAAGACGAGGAGAGACAGAGCATCAATAACACGGTGGCTTTTCAGCGGAGAAATACAGATCGAGATGCCCTTGCCTCCCCTTCCTCCAATCCTTAGCCATATATGTTTGCCAAACAGCACCTCACTCATTGATTGAGTATTCAGAGTATTGAGCCACGCTGTCTATTATTCATCTGCTGCAGGAAGGTCTGACTGGATACACAGACAAAACTCTCATTTAAAGTTCCTTCGTCACCAGCGCTTATTTTACAAGCAGGCCGGATGCAGGAGTGATCCATCAGCGTCTGAAGGGGCTCTTGTCTGTGTATGAGAGCATTCCCTTGACGTGAAGACTCGAAGATGTCACAAACTCTGCACTCCTCTTTGTGTATCTGCGTGGTCAGAAAGCTGAGTCTGACCATGAAATTACGATTTTAAACATGTTTTAGTCTAGGTGTGTGATCATGGTTGTCAAGTTGGCTTCATAATTGACATTAAAATTAATTCACCAGACGTTGAATCCTGGCAGCATGCATGGCTGACCTTTTAAAATCTGTGGTGTGAGGTGCGAGGGCACTTTGGGAATTCCACATAGTCGGAGAGCAACGTGTATTCATGACATCTTCCAAGGATCTGTTAGGGTTGTGCAATGAGTTTAACGTAGTTTTTTTATTCATTCTTTATATCCCGAATTTTTCATTAATGCTATAATTGTGCATTTGGTTGCATTTGGTCAGATTTCTTTATGGTTACATCTTTAATACCTTTATTAATTACTTGATTAATACTATATGAAGGAAATGTATTTTCTGCATACTAAATTAATTGCATTATCCTGATTTTCAAAACTGAGCGAAAACGCTGATGTTCATATTAGCTACGCAGGTATGGTGATGCTCAAGGTTATGGCTAGTAGCCATTTACTACCTTTTAGCTAAAATGAGAAGCTGATGTGTGCTAACGAGCAACACTCATGCCCTGCTAAAGTCTACTATGCACTTTTTCTCCATTTAAAAGCTTTTATATTGCATTCCCTCACTGACCTAACCAAAGACATGATCGTACATGACTAACAGCCTGACCCTCGCCTTGAGCTCCTGACCCAAAAGCATCACACTCGAGTGTGCGTCCGCATCCCGACTCTGCAGCAAAAAGCAGCGCTCCGACCGCTGCGAAAAAATGACTACATTTATGTTTGCTTTATGGCTCATTTTTCAAATAGAATGCAGGAAATCTATTAAAGGTCATGAGATTTTGGCCTCTTTTTTTTTTTCCACCCTCATTGAGTGCATATCTCCGGGCAAGGCTTAGCATGCACTGTAGCGCCGTGCAGAAGCCTGCCAAATCTGGTTTCAGACAATTGAGCTTGAGTAAGATTACCGTTTTCCCCCATTGTTGTTAATTTTGGAAAGCACTGTTTAGCAGGGTGTGATGCAGGCACGGTCCTGAATTGTGCTTCATCTCTTGTTTGTTTTCCTGGTGGTGCGGCTTTCCACCTGTGGCCAAGAACGAGATTGAGAGAGAGCCTTCCAAGGGCCGGCTGTAAAACCTGCCTTTTATGGCCCAGTTATTGTCTTTCTGTCTACAATTACCGCGATTACTCATTTCCTTTCCCGTCCCTTCCCAGGCCAGCCTGGTGCGCTTAATAGAGTGTATTTTACTAATGGAAAATTAAGTAGTGATCATGACAGTCCAGTTTATAAATATGTAAAATATACTTTTAATTATTTCAAGTGAATCTGGCAGGTAATCAATAAGGCAGGACGTGACAAACATACGCTTGATGCAGGTCATTGTAAAGCAGCGGGTAAGAAGATAAGCACTTCCTGTCAGCGCGCTCTGGCTCCAATTAATATTTTGAAGCTGTCATGCCTCAAGACAAATGGATTAATTGTGGCCTGCTAATATAATAGGTTCTTCATGAAGAGCGGCCCGGCTCAGGAGGTGGGGGGAGGAGCGAGGGGGAAAACGAGGCATTCGGTTTAACCTCGGACGTTAAATATTTATTAGAACTCTCTTATAGAATTTTTATGACGGCTCGGGCCGCTGCTTGGGTGCAATTGTTTACCATTTATTTGAGAGGCGATTAATTGTACTTTGCGCAAAGTAATCATGACGATGCCATTAGCGATGATTGCTTTCAGAGAGGTTATTTGGTTATAGCTTTGTGTGACAGTAGAACAAAGAGTGACTAATGTAGCATTGAGCTCCGCTGGGAGAGGGCAGCTGCTGCTGGTGTACCTGTTACTGTGACTCAAGGACGCACTGGTTGTATAAGGAGCAATAAGAACTAATGATATCACAGGGTTCAGATCTTTAATGGTTTTAAGACTGCAGAGCAAACTATTAATTACTATCACTTATTGTTTTACATTAAATGATATAATCGTAATTTCACGTTCGAACAGTTATCTCCTCTTGAGAATCTTTCCTCTAAATGCCTTTTGTATAATAAGGATTTCAGAATAAATATTCTGTTAAACTACATGCAGTCCTCTAAGGGGACACTGGTCCCAAACCTCATCATCAAAATAAATAAGAAAAACCGAATCCTTCCTTGTTCAGGTTTAAGCTTTCAGGCCTATGCTGTTCTCTCACCCTATACTTATATTAAGTATATATTAAGCTTTTCTATATGTGATATGGGTGATATGACCAAAATATCGTATTACACTGATCTAAAACTATTTTTAAATATGTATATCAGATATGTAGGTTAACTTTGAATTTCACAGCAGCACATGGTGTTGCTTTAAAATAATGTGTATATATATATATATATATATATATATTTTATATATGTATATTTACATTTATATTTACATCATATGTATTTGGTATAAGAAGAAAAAAAGCTGTATTATTTTAAAAACATTTTCAGATTCTCAAAAAAGCATATTGTGGCAAACTTTATTGTTAAATCAATAGTATATAGTTATAGCCTTAATAAAATGCTCCTTCTGATAGTCGGATCATGCCTTGCATTAACATTCAATCAACTTTAAAATGGTTGATGAAATATTCTTCTTTAGATATTACATAATATAAATGGCAGACATTAATTGACAACATTGCTGTCATGATTAAGTTTGACAACATTTCAGTGAACTGATTTATTTCCTGTGGATGTAAATCCAGATGTTGTTTTCCTCACTGTTTCTACTGAAACACAGTCGCAATAATCAACCCCCATTCAAAGCCCTTTTATCATGTGTTACCTGTTTAATCATTTCATACAGTACAACACATACTGTACATTCGCTTTGTTTCTCAGCGCATTTATTCAGGTTTTTCTTTTAGTTTGCCACCTAGTGTCTAATGCGCCTTCTGGTTCATGCAGTGATGGAACTGGACTGCATACAGACAGACAAGTCTGAGATCTCACCCTCTCTCATGTCATGTCGGTCTGCTTTTTCTTTTTCGAAATCAGACGGGGTCCAGAATGTAATCTGGGCTTTAAGTGACACCGAAGATGTTCCCGTGTTTTATGAGACAGTTGTTTTCAGTTTGATAGGCTGATGTGGTGTGTCAGGAAGACGGGCGAGACCTCATGTTTGTGCTTTCCACAAATCAGCAAATGCTTCATCTCTGGATGTACAACCCTCATACATAATGCAAAGGACCGAGTACGGCTCAGTCGCTCACCCGGAGTGTTTATCTGCTCTCTCCTCACCTCCTTTATATCTCACTGCGCTTCTGTTCTCCCTCTCGCACTCTACTCCTATGCCTGGTCCAAACTCCGCATGCTTGTTTGCTCCTCGAACCCCATCCCCTCCTGCGCAGCTCCGCTCCTACTGACCCCCTGTATTGTGGAGCCGTGGAGGTGTCGGAGGTTTACAGGACCATTGAGAGCACAGGCTCTTTGCAATTGAGGCCTGAGAGGGAAGAACCCGGCACTCTGGCTTTATCTGCTGCTTGAAGGGTACGAGGAGAGAAAGCTCTTCCAAAAGCAAAAAGCAGCCAGTGGCCTGTGAACCGGATCAAATCCCCCAAGCTAAGGTTTTTTTTTTTTTTTTTTTCCTTTCCTTCTTGCCAAGTTTGTTTGGGTTCTACAGGCTGGGAAACTATCTGATTGTTCAGTAAAATTAAGAATATAATCCTATTGAAGTAAATCTTTGGTCATGCTAAACACTGTCTGACTCGGGCTGCTTTGAGAGGCTCAGGATACTTTGACAGAATTGGGTCCATCTATAATTTACATGTCATATTTGGGTGCAGTGATCTCGTTACATAGGAAAGGGGGAACACAAGGTGCTGGGATTTTGTTTTATTATTATTATTATTATTATAGCCTGTATTGTCTATTCACATGGGAAAAGTGGAGTGTGAGGTCTTTTGTGGCGCTGTTACACATGGAGGAAATGTTCTAAAAGAAAATAATGTCACTTCCTCTCATTCAGTGTCATATGATTTTTTTTGCTTCACACACTTTTTTATTTTTATTTTTTTTTACGTACTGTCAGGGACAAATCAATTTTGTATTTTAATCTATGTTTTTTTTTTCTCTCTTCCTTAATGCAGGCACTAGGAAGTTGCTACTTTATACACGAATCCTTAAAATCCATCCACCAGTTTGACTTCAAAGGTAAGCTTTCCATTTAAAAAAATAAAAAAAAGCACCTCACACACCTTCCTTGCCAGTTCTATTAAACTAGTCTGATCAGCATGAGCTGAGGGGGGAAAAAACATTCTAGAGTTAGTAATAAGGACTGGTGAGGCTTATTAATATTAGAATGAAATTCATGAGATTTCAGGCAGAGCTGCTAATATGCTCGAGCTATCCGATGGTTTGAGGTGACCTCATCAGCTACTGAGGTCAGAGGTCGTGGGTGTCTCCGGACACACTAATTAAAGCCTCTGCTATTACACGGGTGTCAGCATTACAGTAGTTGCTGTCATCCCCGTGAAGGACAAGGAGAAGGCCAGAGTGTCTCGCAGGCCCACGCTGCCTTCATGCACTGATTCCTCAACATTTCCCCAGAGGGAGTCTGGAAAAGCAGCCTGTAACCATCACATACTCATATTTGTTTTACTTTAAAGTAAAAAGAATTTAAATTAAAAAAAAAATACGATTATTGATTATACGTATTATTGATTGCTGAATAGATTTTGCTCCTGAATTTGCACTTTTCACTTTTTTTCAAGCTCGTGGTTCATCTTTTTTTTTTGTCATTATTTTAAGACCAGTAGGTGGAGCAGTTGTCTGAAAATGGTTCACCGTCTTTGTTTTTTTCTTTTTTTTTTTCCCCCTCAGCATAATTCCAGTCTCTGATTAATTCCTCAGAAAGTAAAGCCCTGTGACAATTCACTCTCATCTTTGTGTTGATCTAGCTAAGAAGTTCAAGAAGGTGTTTGGCAAGGAGATCTACTCGGACACTTTGGCGAGCACGTCCATGCTGGAGAAGGAGAAGTTCCCTATAGGCTTTTTTCCTGAGGTTTGTGCATTTCTATTGTTGGCACAACTTCTCTGTTATTCTAAAGATTTACATGTGTACATATGACATGCCCAGTTCTACTCACTTGAACTGCGTTTGTGTGCTTATTCATGTTTTCCTAGTGAAGAAAATGATGGTCATAAAGCCGTAATTCCACTTTAACAGAGCTGGACTGCCTTTAAATCAAACACACCAATCCTAAAGCCTATTTGATGTTTCAAAATATGTCAGTAAGAATTATCTCTTCATTGATACATATGTATATATATTTACATACATACATATATACAGTATATATACAGTACACATGCATATGGAGGGAACCAAAAAAATGTACACACAATTCAGCAATGCCGTTTCTTAAAACTCTAATTTCTTTTTTTCATGTTGAAGTGTGCATGGATTTTGGGCCCCTCTGTAGATAGATGGATGGATGGATAGATGGATCAATAGATGGATGAGTTTAACATCTGATTAACAGTTATATTGATTATCAATATTGGTCATCAATTATATTCCAGCAAACTGTTGATAGGATCATGGGCACCCAAGGCTCATTTAAGCCTGTAGGGACCAAAAGCTAGCCCATTCGGTCCGAAAAACCAGTGTGGCACAACTGACGAAAAAAACCTCAGTTTTGGTCATGAGAGAAAGGCACTAGAACACTCATTGCTCCACTGCGCATGGGACCCAGCATGCAAAGAGCCCAAAGCCACTGACTCCGCCTCCAAACTCCCCAGATCCCAATCCGATCGGGCACCAATGGGATGTGCCAGACAAATAAATCCAGCCCACACAGGCTCCACCGCGCATCCAAAGGATACACTGCCAATGTCCTAGTTGGATTGTGTGGTATGAGCTGGTGCAAAGCAGACTAACTGTTACACATCCTATTTATGGTAGACAGATTGTCCATTGCGACTGACTGAGAAATACATCCAGATACTGTTTCAATGGGTAAGAGTGCTGTGAGTGTAAAACCCCTGTTGGGAGGTAATAAAGTAATAAATGCACACAGATGATATGTTTTTTAATTTAATGGCTAAATGGCATAAGTAAAGAAGACTCAGTTCTTTGAGGACTCATCGAGGAGGTTTGATTGTTATGACTAATATACTATAGGAATTTACCAGCTATTGAATTATTATTTTTTTTGTTCATTTCTTTGAATTGAATTTGAATGTTTTATTTATAGGGACATGTATTAATGTGGAAAGTCCACAAATCAAGTTATTGCCTACTGTATTATTACAGTTATAACCAGTAGAAATGGGGGGAAATAGTTTCAGTGATGTATGTGATTGTACACACTCTTTAATAACACTAATTTATTTATGTATTATTTATTCTCTTTTAAGCTGGCAAAAAAAAAAAATCAAAGTTAATTTATAATTATAACAAAATAAAAAAAAAACTCTCAATATTTGTAAAATTGTGATATTTACACAATAACAGTACAAATCGAATGGGCACCTACTGTACAGTAGATACGGCGATATCGTATCGACTAGTCCCTGGTGATTCTTATCCCTAACAAAAACTCATTCTTTCAGCATCATTTTTTTCCTCTCCTGAATATTTAAACACGTTTATGTAATTAAGAAACCACAACTGACTTATATCACCATATCAGCAGTCTTAGTTACAGCTTAGTCTTTGAATGTTATAAAGAGCTGACACTAGAGACTCCTTCCAAAGATCCTAAACAAACACAGAAAACATAACTGTTCATGTGGTAAAGTTTTCTGTGTTTTTATTAAATCTGCTTGCACACGGTATACAAGCCCCTGAGGAAGTTGTTACTATCTAGACAATAACTTATTAGGTATGGGTATTAATATAAACTATAGAAATATGAATATGCAAGCTATGGGAAATGAATCAGCGTGAGTATTCGACAGGCTTGAGGTTTACTGATTGTGCACGGTGGTGTAGTGGTTAGCATTGTCGCCTTGCACCTGCAGGGTCCCGGATCGATTCCCGCCTCCTGTCTGTGTGCATGGTGTTTGCATGTTCTGTATGTATGCGTGTGTGTCCAGGATGTACCCCAACTCTTCCAGGATAGGCTTCCGACATCACCCCCGCCCCCCCCCCCCCCTTTTCCTGCGACTCTGTATACAGTATAAAGCCGTATAAGCGCTTTATACGTAGAATAAATTTAAGTATAAAGGATTGATTTTAATATGTAACTTTTAATCTGTCCTAAAGTGTACTTGTGGCTGTTTATTGCAGAAAAGAGTCACAACACATTTCATACAAAATACAGATTTTTGAGAAAGCTACAGTATGCAAAGGCATTAAATTGCTTTTTAATCTTTTTTTTTTTTAACATGTTATAAAGTTATTTCATTCAGCTGCATGTTGGATGCTTTTTCCCCCCGTTCTTCCCATGCATGCCGTTCTGTGTGAGCACATGTGTGCACATCTGTGTGTGTGTGTGTGTGTTGCCCTATGTAGTGATGTCTGTGTGTGTAAGGCTGCTACAGTAATAAAGAGTGTGGGTGCTCGTGTGTCAGGCTGATTCTCGAAGCTCATCAGTTACCCACGCTCTGGTGGCACGGCCCAGCAAATATATGCAAAAGCAGACAGAGTTGGCCTTTCACGGGCCTCTCCCAATTTCCTTATCCTTCACACACGCGCGCACACACCCTCGTACCTTCCCTCTGTATTCCCTCCTGCCTCCGAATGTGACATTTCCACATGATCTAAAACCAATTACTCTGATTCAGTTGCTACACCGTTCACGATAATTACCAGAACACAAGGAAAACAGAAGCAGCAAGGTTGACTGACTGACTGGCGTCATCGAAAACAAGCGAGGAGGGGAGGGTAAGGATGAGAAAACAAAGATCGCGCATTGATTTATGTGCGTTTCACGGCTGTGTTATGAATCTCAGATGATGCTCTCAAGAGCAGCACTCCAGATAATGTTATCCTATTTAGAAGTCACAGATTTGTGTAGTCTAGCCCGGACGGGGACTCTTCCTTACCCTCGAGCGCACACGCTTCCTCACACACACACACATACACGTTCACACACGTGAGAGATTGGTTGTTATCATAGATCACGGATACGGCTCAGACCTCTTATGAAAGATGAATTAATTTCACTAATGCTCTAATGCAAGGCTGTGGTGAGGTGGCTCGGCTGGTGATAACCCAGGCTTCGTCCCCGCTCCCCACTCTGTGATTTATGCCCTCTTTTAGTAGATGAAACCAGCCAGATTCGCCATCCATCTGCTGCTCTAAAAGAATCCTATTAACGGCGAATCCGGGGTAGCGCGCAGCTCCGGTCCAGCGACAGCAAGATTTCGATGCTTTTTTTCCGGATCCGGCTCGACAGAACCGATAAGTGACATCGCGTTCAAGAGAGCACTAAGACCGAAACGAGAACTGAACGTCGGAGGAGACTTTTAAGGGTCTCCAGACACGGCAAACTTTCTCATTTGTAGGATGTAATAAAGCTAATTTGAAAAGACAGGTGTGATGAAAGTCTAGTTCATTATAATAATAATAATAATAAAAATAATAATAATAACAACCTCACAATGATCTCGTTCTACAGGCAGAGATTTGATTGACAGGTAGGCGGTTTTACTGGCAATGCACCAAGGAGAATATTCCTGGTGGAGCCAGTATAATATGTGTTTGTCTTTAAAAATGAATAATATACGTGGATTGATCAGTAATCTCCGTACCGTACCCTTTCTTCCTCCCGACCCCGTGTCCCCTTCAGGAGCCGGCTGTGGGTGCGGTGTAAATGACTTTCTCCTCCCAGTATGCAAAAACGGCACAGCCTTGAGTTATGACTCTAAGTGGTGGCCAGGCGAGGGGATGATATTAATTGAAAAACCGAGTCAAAAGGAAGTGGACAAACCGCCACGTGCATTGTTTGTGAAAGGTCGAGCTGATGGATACGCCGGTCTGTCATTTCTGTAGCGTACCCCAATCCTTTTAAGTCACGTCGCCATGCGGTCATTTGTTACATTTATTATATTTATTTATGGGAAGGTTCGAATGAATCCGAAGGCTTTTTGTCATGTGCACTTGCAGTTTGAGACACATGTTGCTTCGTCTCGTTTTTTTTTTTTTTTTTTTTTTGTGTTAAATAATTATTTAGCTAAACGAGCCTTGCATGTTTTTTTTTTTTTTTTAGTTTAAAACATGTATATAACTTTTTCGAAGATCTTCAAGGTCACTCTCACAGTGATAGCAATGTAAAAAATATTGACTGACATGGAATCAGATGTGCATGTATGTGTGGATCATAGATGGCAGTCACATGTCTGGAACCGAAATGAGCTTTAATAATAGTTTCACTAGGCCAGAATTTCCAGTTTATAAATTCTCTATATGAGAATTTAATTAATTTTTTTTTTAAATAGAAATTATGCATAGCAAATAAAAATGATTTTGTAATCTGAAGAATATTGAATATGTGCATATTTTTATTCGTAAGATAATAGGTCAGTTTTGGTGAACCATATGGGTTGATCAGCACGTAAAAGTGCTAAATAAGTTTCTCCTTACTTCTTCTATCCCTCCTCCTCTTTTGTTATATACGACTATTTCCATACCATGAGAAATGATGGAGTAAAGAGTAATGGACGAGCCCTATATGGTGCTTCATCAATCACATGTTGTGAGTATTAGTTATTACTCACCGTGCATTTCTTACCATATACATTTCCATCATGTCTCTCAGGCCCAGCTGGGGTTTGTAATTTATGGGCTTTCTCAAGCACAACACTACAAAGGGCAACTGCGTATGAGCGTTCTAGCTGCGTCGCCCCCCAACCTCTTCCTGGGATTCATGACATGGCTGACTCTAGACAATGATTGAGTCATTAGATATGGGGCAGATATGAGATTATGGACTGTTCCATTCGCTCGCTCAGCCCCTGCACCTCATGTTCATGTCAACCCAATCCCCACCCCCCCATACCCGCTTGCTGTGCTTGGTTTTTTGGGGCGGATCTGCACGAGCCGCTGGTCATGGTGACCTCTTATGGACATCCGTTCATCATTGTCACTGGTCTGGAGCTATCGGAGGAGCCAATTTCACCTCTTACACACTGACCTTTCTAACAGACATCTGATGCCCCTTCCGTTGGCCAGACAGAGAGAGTAGTCAGGGCGCGGACGTTATCTCTTACTGTATGAGGTCAGTTGACGTGTCAGGATAAGATTTGAGATTTATGATTAGTATTAAGGTCAGTCATGTGAATCTTAGCGAGTGTGAACTGTGCCTGGAGAAGTTTGGTGGTTGGTTCTATCTTAAGTCTACAATATATTAAGAAATGATGTAACAGGTGTTATGTCATCAACATTAAAAGTAGGTTTTAAATTATTATCGGCCAAATCATCCAATATTGGGGCTAAAAAAAAATCTCACCTAGCTGAAAGTTACAGTGGTGTGAAAAACTATTTGCCCCCCTCCTGATTTCTTATTCTTTTGCATGTTTGTCACACAAAATGTTTCTG
>JAQQZS010000038.1:7737998-7775941 GCA_030068045.1 Platyallabes tihoni
CCCTGAATGTGAGTAGAGCTGTTGATCCACTGAGTAAGATTAAAAGCGTCAATAAGATTGAGGAAATCACGTGAGAGAGGATTTGACGGGCAGCAAACATGGATATTAGTCAAATAAGGTAAATATAATGAAGTTGAGATTTTCACACGCGACTTTCTGATCAATATTCCAGTGATCAATATGAGCTGCTGTACAACTGATCATAGTTTTTCAGTTCAGCTTATTATCCTTCCCTCAAGCCTTACGAGCCTTTTCTTCTCATCAGACAGAAACTTTGATTTTGCAAAGTACAGAATGTTGTGGACTTTTTGCAGAGGCTGTACTGTACATGTACTGTATGATTGATAATTCATACTGCTCACTTGGTCATTCATATTACTTATGATGCTGTGTGAAAAGCAAAGGTTTGTATTTGAGAGACCTTTGATGCATAAGTGGTCGTCATCTGGACTTTGGTGATTGTATTAGTTGTTGTCCTTGGCTCAGCCTGTAATTGATGCATGTATTGAACAAAAAACAAAATAAGAATCGGAAAAAGTTTTCGTTTAAACTTTCTGCAAAATCAATTTTAAAAAGTGTAGGACTATGGAAAATGTTTTGAAAGTCAACATGAACAATTTCACCGTTTTAAAACTTTTTTTGTCTGAACCTTAAAAAGAATGATGTCTGTTCATCATCTTTCCCTTGGATAAGAAAGGTGTCTGTGTAAATCAGCCGCGCACGTGACCATGGTTTATTTTATATAATCTCTGGTAGAGTGGTGAACATTTCAGGCTATGGATCAGAAGGAGATACCAAGATGTCACTATTGGGTTTTTGAATAAGACCCTTTAACCTCAACTGCCTAGTTACATCATGTCTCAGTTACACAGACCCCTGCCAAATGAATCAGTACTGAATTTGCTCACCTCATTTGTCTCTTTTACTTTAAATTAGTTTTTTTTACCTGAAATCAGAATCTGAACCTTGACAGTGCTGAATACCATTGCTCATTATACTGTTTGTGTGTCTGCAGAGTAAATGGTCCAGAAAAGGCTTTATCAGGACTCGCTGGGTTCTGGGGGACTGGTAAGTAGTAAAACACACACACACACACACACACACACACACACACACAGAAATACACGCAGTCTCTTCTATTGTGTATATATGCTGTACCTGACCCTAGTAACTAGGAAATGTCCATTCCCAGCATGCATGCGTATGTGTGTGTGTGTGTGTGTTTGTATTTAGTCCAGCTGCTGGAGAAGGCCTGGATTGGATTAGGCCTAATCACGTTAGTCAAGCAGCTCTATCTGACAGATGACAGAAAACATTACATAAAATTGCACCTGCGTGTGCAGGATCTTAAAGGTTTTGTCCATGGGGAGCTGGGTGAAGGGGGTGGTGGGTGGGGAGGATAGCAGTGTGGGTAATCTAATAGAGGAAATACAACAGGACAAAAGGGCTGAAATAGGGGATCGGAATAGAGGGATGATGCGAGACAGGGACTGGGCTCAGTTCCAGAAAGAGGGATGACACGAGGTAGATAGAGAGAGAGCGCGGTAGAATGAAATGGTGACAGAAGAATAACAGGCTTAGCTGCAGAGGCACTGTGAAAGCATCTATAGCATTCTACACATGTCATTTTTAAACAGATTAGTGGCTTTGGCATGTACAAGCACGCAGTTGTGTAAGAGCAGAGCGCACAGTCAATCACGGTTTATGCTGTACCGCTTATAGAGTATGTGGTGTGTTAAAGGTCAAAGCATGAAGGGTCAAAGATCAGACTTTATGAACAGGAATGCATGAGGTATTTAAATTCGATTTGCTGCCGAAGTAGTCCTTGATGCTTTATTCGGGGTTTTTTGGGGGAGTCATAATAATGCAAACTCGGAACAAACAGCGTAAGGAGGGGTTTAGTGTCTTATGGGTGGAATGGGTTCGAATTACATTATGACTCTGAAATGTCCAGCAATGAGAAATAATGTGTCACCATGCAGAATTAAAAATCACTGACATTAAAGAGCAAATCACACTTGTTGGCGGAAAATAAGAAAAAAAAAGCTTCTGCTGTTCTAACTAATGACATTTCCGTTACAAGGCAGACGTTGAGTTTTATTCTCATATTATTATTTTCATAGTATATTGGGTTTCAGTGTTGCCCTCCAAAATAAATCTCAGTGGTTTTTTTTTGTTTGTTTGTTTGTTTTTTCCATTGTGTTCACAGTTCCTTTGACCTGGTGAATATTCATCTGTTCCACGATGCCTCCAACCTTGTGGCCTGGGAACACAGCCCTTCTGTCTACTCAGACACACGACAAAAAGCTCTCACCCACGTCCTGGACAGGTACGAGAGTGAGGGAGGGAGGGAGGGAGGGAGGGAGGGGAGTGCACCAAAGCTAGTGAGTTTAAAAAAAAAACCTAGCCCTGAACAAGTGGGAAAACACATCTTGCAATATTTTAGCATGTTATGCAAAACCAACTGTTGTTACATGCATACAGTAAAAGTGCATATTTATTTGTTGATCTGTCTCACCATATACATGACATGAGGGTTCAGTAATTGGTTTACCATTCACTATCAATTGATACATAGATAACAAAACCACCAACATGCTCCTGTGACCCCACTCTCCCCGGCAATGCATAAAATTTAACTTTTCTCACATAAACAGTGGTGTATAGTCGCACGGCCGCTTGCAAAGTAAAGCTGATCGTCTGCTACAGCTTGCTCGTGTTCCTGTGTTGTGTCTATTTTTGACTTCCTCTTGGTTTAGTCCTCATAATTAACATTTTTTATAATATCTTAAAACAAACTTTTTTTTTTTATTTCACCACATCATGGTTTGCTGTTCATTTTTTTTTGTGTTTTCGACATTAATGACATGACGTGACGCACCTGTTTACAAAAATGAGTATATCTCACAAACTAATCGACATAAAACAAAATGTATTTGGTCCATTTAAGTTTTTTTTTTGCAACTTTTTTACATTAAAAATGTTACGGTTATCATTTGTGGCGCGTCTCTATTTAAAAACAGTATTTACTAAAATATTTTAAATTTTTGGGGGGTTTACTGCAATTGCCAAATATTACATATTTAATATATACTGTGTATATTAGACATATTTACATAAATAAGCCATATTTACTTGGAGTTTTATTATATGAATAGAAGCATATATAATATGCATATAATAAAACTGTAAAGTTGGCTTGTCTGTATATTAAAAGTAATTGTGAAAAATAATTTGGGGTAACGTAAGACAAGTAATAGAACACATCAAGATGGTTTTTGGAATTTTTGTCGGTCTGTCTGTTTGTTTGTGCACGCATCACATAAACTACTGAATGCATTTTAATGTGGTTTACACAGTCGTACTTAGCCGTGCTTAAGGTAACATATAGGCTTAGTTTCATTGCGGTCAGCCCATGAGAAGAAAAGATATGGTCATTTGAAATTTAAATGGAAAACAAATCGACCTTGAAAAAACTTTTGTTCATTCCAAAATTCGACAAATGTCGCTGTACATTTTTTTTAAAAACACGCTTATGAGTGTGTGATTAAATCCCAAGCAAATGAACTAGCGGATACGTCTAGGATATAGTCTTAAAGTTGAGGTGTGTAGGTTGCATTGACGTATGACAGATGCACGTTGGCGGAGGTCTTAAAGTGTTAATGAGTATAAAATCATTTAGGTCATACTTTATGCTCAGATCTCTACTCAGTTGAGCACCTATAGGAGGAATTGATCGAAATGAATCAACGATTAAATGAATATAGTTTGTCTGAATGCACTTTGTAGGATCTAATACCCAAAGGTGCACTGAGGCTGTTCCGGTGGCGTTTGCTTTCCAGACTCCTTACGGAGACGCTGTAATGTGTCACCCATCTAAATGTAGTGAATGAGTCCTGTAGAAGCCATTTTTATACATAGCGTGCACCAACCCTGATGTAGGAATGATATATTTATTATATAATGACATTTACTGTAACCTCATAATTCTATTTCAGATTCATAATTCTCGAGGACCGAGTCAAAACATCATAAAATGCGTCATTGTGCAATCACTTATAGACCTCGTGCGCGCGTATGTGCGAGCATGTGCGAGCATGTGCGTTACTGACGGATTGCTGCCCTCTCGTCATGATACACTCCCTAACATGGAATCTGAATGCACACCGTGACTTCCATGGCATTACCACAAATCCACTTTGAATAACTGCATGCATATGCTTGGCATATTTCAGCCAGGCGGCCGACACCCTGAGTTACGACCTGCTTTTATGTTTCGGAGATCCTTTTTCTTTTCTCCCCCTTCTCCCTCCTTGATTTCTCATCTGATGAAAGAATGGAGCTGCTTTAATGACAGCCAAGTGGAGATGCTTTAGGAATATTGCATCTTTTACAGTTTTTATTAAGCCATATTTATGTGGATTTATGGAGATAATGAAGTATGAAAAGGAGCCCTCGCTGCTTACGCTGAGGATTTGCTCCATATTTTATTTGGCCTTTTTAATTTCTCCTCCCACAGTGTTTGTGAAGTTGATTTATTTTTAAAAGTCGTCTCATAAATACTACACCCAAGTTCCTATTTCTGAGACAGCGTAGCCATGCCAATGCAACGTGTGTGTGTGTGTGTGTGTCCCTTATACCCCATGATGTCTAATATTGTAAAAAGACCAGAAAAGTCATTACGAGCCATGCAGATGTTTCGCTTGCTCGTGACTGCCTGTGACACCGCGTGTCCGTATTGCGTGGCACCTCGAACCTCTACAGCGACGCTTATTAAAAAGGTGCCGAAAGTATAATCTTTGCCCTTTCCGGGGAGGTCCTGGTTGTATTTTTAGTTTTGTGGGTGGGACTAAAACATCGACTTGGGAGTGTGTTTCATTCCCGCTCGCTGATTTACAGAGTGTAACAGCACATCAGTCATGGAGACGCAGTCTTACCCTGATGGATCCGGACGGACCGAGGGAAGGGAGGGCAAAGTACAAAAGCCTCCCCCCCCCCCGGCTCTGTTAGGGCCAGTGAATGATGTTCGGCTCTTTTCACCGGGGCCGCTAACCTTTTGGCAGCCACCAGCAAACTCTATTCTCCCGTGCCGATCGAGGAGGACAATGTGGCTGTGGAACTGTTTGAATGAAGTGCTACCACCAACAGTGTGGCTATTCAGTCGCTCGTTGGGAACCAGCTTTTGGGCCCATTGTCCTTCGCTATGACTTCTAGGCCAAAAAAAAAGGGAGAGCAGGAAAAGGGAGAGGGTAGAGTATGTAGTCATACCTCCCCCTCTTTCGCTATTTAATTTTACCATAGTGTTTCTTTCTGTCCCTCTAACCGCCCCGCACTACCTTTTCCCATTTGGTTGCTCCTCATCTCCTGTGCTGGTACCGTTTCTTACCGAGTGAGAATCCGTAACATTTTCTTCCCGTCTCTTGCTGCGTTTTAAGTTTTCAGTCTGAACGGACGTGCCTTTGGTCACTGTGTAAGGGGGCCCGTTCTCTAAAGCACTTATCTCCTCTGAGGGATAATTGTGCATCTTCCAGCCCATTGAGATCACACCTGATAAGCTCTTTTCCTCTGTCCCTTTCAGCTGCTAAACACTGTTTATCTCGCCACCGCTTAAAGGCCTCAGGGGAACAATGCTGAAAGACTATTGCATTTAGCCCCTCTCTCTCTCTCTCTCTCTCTCTCTCTCTCTCTCTCTCTCTTACCATATTTTGCATCATATATTTTGCATCATATTATAGTGCATTATGCTTTTTTTTTTTTTTTACTGCAAAAAGTTATGATCATATTTTGATGTCCAGTTATGGCATATGGATTAATTTAAATTTTGTGTAATTTAGTTCTGAATGTAAACATTAAATTAATTAAAACAAAAGACGGACAGGAAATGTAACGTTTATTATTATGACAATTTAAATCAATGAAATATTTATAAAGGGTAAAGGCTGAATGGTGAGAATGCTACTTTTAATAGTGATTGATTTTTTCGTTCTGCCCCACCACCAAAGATATTCAGCAGCTACGTCTGAGCAAATAACTTCTCTCCCTACAGGCTCAGCTTTTGTGCGACTGGATGTGTCTCCATTTGCTGTCCCTTTCAGAGAAGCTGCTCGGGTTCAGGCCGAAACAGTTTTACATCACAACTGTGAAATCTTGGCGAAAAGACGCCTTTTGTCCCTCTCCATTATTTTCACACAAATATAGTCCATTGTCAGGAGGCTGAAGTTAATTTGATCAACATTGGAGACATTTAACTTTTCTGTTCAGTCAAAAGGCTTGTTTCATGCTCATTTTCGGGGCATTGAAACGGAGTGATTGGCAGAAAAATAATGTTGCCGTTAACAATTCAGGGCAATTAGTTTCCCAGGGGGAAGCGCCGGGCCGCACCGACTGCCACACAGCTATTCTTTGTCACTTTATGGACGGTCATCAGTCAACTGTCAACCCCATTCAAAGAGCCCTCCAATCTAAATGTTTTCCCTTTTTCGGCTTTTCCCAGAACGACAGTGAGAGAGGAGGAGAGAGACACTGAGTTATAGAGGGAGAAAGCATGAGACGGGGTTAAAGACGCTGCCTCATGGACGTAAGAGAGAGACCCTCCAGGAAGCCGAATGGGTTTATTAAAATTGCAGGATGTGCAGAAAATCAATAACCAATGTATGTCAGAATTACACTCGTTTTACATCATTTGATTATTATAATTTATTTTTTCCATGTTCTGAATGCTGTAAGAAAAGTTCAGCACTGACATCAGCAGCGTTGTTTATCTCCGTAGGCTCGGCAACTTAAAGAAAAGAAAAAATAAAAACTTTAAAAGGCGTAATGCAGTAACCTCTGTGCTATTGGGGAGTGTCGCAGCAGCCTGTAAGATATAGCTCTGTGCTGGATGTGGTATTAATGTCGATCAGCAGTGACTTTGTGAACTGCTTCCTCACCCTGGGAGGCCCAGGGGGTCAAAGGTTAATCAGTCAGCCAGACCTCCTTCCCACCCTCCTCCCTCTTTCTCTCTCTCTCTCTCTCTCTCTCTCGCTCTCTCCCTTTTTTGCACAAACAGACATTATATATATATATATATATATATATATATATATACACACACACACACAGTATGCATGCATGCTTTGCTTGTTTTGTACTACAGGCAGGACTTTGCCCACTCTCGCCACACTCTCTCCTACACATATCAACAATTCATTAATGCCATTTCCTAAGTTCATTCAGTCTTTTTAGTGTTATCAGCTTGCTTCATTAGCCTAAGATATACTTCACACATTCAAGCGTTGGCAGCAATCCCATTATCCTGTTCACACACTCTCACATACGTCTGAGTATATCACAACATCCCATGAGTAAACAGTATGTCCTACTAGCGCAAGTAAAGCGTGTGTAGAAATAGTTAAACTGTGTTGTGTGTGTGTGTGTGTTGATTTGTTCCAGCTTGTAGGTGCATTACGGTTGTTTCTGTGTCATCCGCATACCCCGTGTATACATGGTAAACTATCGTGTTGATTGACTCTGTTAAGTGACACGTATAGCCACGCCCACCTCAATAGAAAAAAACGCTATATATTCGTCCAAAAAAGGGGCTGGATGCTGTGACGCAATCCGGCATAAAACTGCTCATCACTTCCCTTCTACTCAACATTTAGATTTTATTTATGGTGCAAGTTTAACTGGCAAAGATTCATTCAATTCTGTCAGACTTTTCTCGAAACTGGTTTTCGGGTCCCCCAATTTAAAAAACGTAAACATATCGTTAAAAGAGCGAGTTCTGACCGACATACAGACAAAAACTTTTTTATTTATACAGATTGTAAGAGATTTTTAATTTAACAGACAAACTTAAATACATCGTCTGGTCAAGCTAAAAATTATTGGATGTCTTATTTTATATCCAGGATCATCCAGGATATAAAGTCCTTGTCATCCAGTTTTGAAATTCAGTATCAATGTCATCAGTTATTTCTAACAAATAATCGCCATCTGTTCTGATACTACGATTAATTCTAGATGTTATATTTCTTAAGACTTTGGTTAAGTTTCATGAATGCTTGTGTAAATATTAGTATTCATAAGCATGGCTTATGTATCATCATCAAATGTAAGCTTCATAGATTTCAATAGCTACGAAAGGCAGATCTTGTCAGGTGTTGTCGTGAGTCTGAGCCCCCTAGTGGGCCATCTTGCAACTGCAGTTTGCAGAAATATAGTATATTAGCCAAATTGAAATAACATAATTGAAACAGAGGCGTCACGGTGGTGTAGTGGTTAGCACTGTCGCCTTGTACTTCCAGGGTCCGGGTTCGATTCCCGGCCAGATTCCCGTCTCTGTGTGCATGGAGTTTGCATGTTCTCCCCGTTCTTGGTGGGTTTCCTCCGGGTACTCCGGTTTCCTCCCCCATTCCAAAGACCTGTAGGTTAGGCTAATTTTCTGTTCCCAAATTGCCCGTAGTGTGTGAAGAAGTGTGCGAGTATGTGTATGTGTGTGTGTGCGATGGATTGGCACCCTGTCCAGGGTGTATCCTGCCTCGTGCCCTAAGTCTCCTGGGATAGGCTCCAGGTCCCCGCGACCCAGAATACAGGATAAAGCGGTATAGAAGATGAAGATGAGATAATTTAAACAGTTCTTTTATTGTAACTGTGCTTATTGTTTGTTGCACTTGTTGTTTGCTTTTGCTTGTTGTTGTTTGCTGGAACATTTGCTGTTGGTTGTATGAACGATTAACTTGCAGTTGCATAAGATATATTAGAAATAAATGCATCATACTCCTCAAAAAAAGGCGGGGGGGGGTTAATCTATTTATACGGACTGTAAAATGTATGGTAGGTAGGTAAATATTGGAACGGCTGTGAAAAAGAGACTGCTAATTGTATAAGGAGGAAGAAAACCGTCGATATAGGCAAGTTGACTCATTAGACACAACAACATGTTCAGCTGCCTTTTTAAGGAAATGTCATATTTGACCTCATTTCGGCTGATCCCTTTCCTTTTCTCTGCCCAACCAAAAAAAAAAAAAATACAAGCACGCACACTCAGTCTGACACACACATACAAGTCAGTGCTTTTGGACGAACCTTATAGCAGGCTCGGAAAAATCAGAGGGTGGTCACTTCCGCAGGTCATACAGGGGGCCTCCAGTTGGGGCGGTGACATGACTGGCAGCATCCACATTCTTCAGAGTGTTAACATTCTACCCTGATTCCCTGTGAATCAGACACACTGTCTAAAATCAGTAAGGGGGCAGCATAGAGAATGAGAGAGTGACTTGTGTCTCCACAGCAGAGCCACGGTGCCCGGCATGTATGCCAAGCAGAATAACACAGCTCGACTCGCATTTCTGAGCGCTCATGAGAGCTCAGTGAGTGAAAAGAGGAAAAAAAAATAAGTAGAAATAAATCGATGTTGTCATTTCTGTTTGTCCAGGATCGTTTGGTCAGTTTGGTCAAATAGCATCAACAATGAGACTGCATTTTCATTTGTACAAAGCAGTGTCATTTTCAAGACAGCCTGAAAGTTCACTGTCTCGGAAAATGATGCATTGCGTTCCATTTGAACGATAGCAAATGCAATAAATGGGATTGTGTAAAAATTAATAAATGTGGCATGAGAATCAAAATTCTAAATAAAGGTACTGCATTAAACCATCCATGCATTCATAAGGATCGTCCTAAAGTAAATGGAACAGTCGCAGTCACGACATTAATACAAACAGCTATTATTAGTTAAAGATTTAAATCCCTAAACAAATCATTACGTTTAATTCTTCGGATTCATTTCCATCTGTTGGCCCACAGTAGTCTACTGCTGATCTTTATTCGATTTGTCTGTTTCTTAGCCTCCACTGTAATGATATTGTAGCGCACATGTAATGAACTAATAAATGAAAAAGCTGATGTAGAGTACTGAGCCACCCGTCGTTTCTCCATATCGAATTAAACTATGTAGATTCAGTTAAAGAAACGGGAACAGATGTTCTACTCCAGCAGGCCGCAAAGTGCCAAAAGATTTTAAACAATTTAAAAATAATGGTGTTTATGTAATAACGTCAGCAGCGGCCTCATTTCCCCTCTCGTCTGTTCCAACCACTCAGCATTCAGCATCACCGGTGTACTAATCACCAGCCTGATCATCTCTCATCATCTGCACCTGTTTCTCACTCCAGACAGGTTTTTTTTTAATGCTTGAATGATTCATAGGTCACTGTGTGACTTAACAATTATAAAAAAAAAATCCCCAGAAGCTGCTCAGGTGCAGCAACTGGGCTGAAAATGAGAGCTTGAAAAGTTCTGGAGAAATATTCAAGACTGCATTAAAAAAAAGTAATAAAGCCAGAATATCAAGAAATGAGTTGTGGCTCAAGACGTTTTGCTCAGTACTGTATTATTTAAAAAATAAAGTGCATGATCAATAATGAAGTAAGATGATGTAATCAATTAATTAAGTAATTAATTGATAATATAAATATCTTATGATATCCATACAAATGTTTAATAAATAATATGTAAAAATAAATACATGATATATTTGTATTGTGTATAATTTTAATTAAATAATTAATAATAAAAAATATATATCCCGTTCAAGAAATACCTAGGCAATTAATCATTAATTAAGTATATTTGTTTGTTTATCTTTTCATTTTGGTAATATTACAAAAATAATATTCAATAATAGATGAATGATTGTGACCTCTAGTGTGCACATTTTGGTATCGGGAAGGTGTGTGTGTGTGTGTGGGTGTGGGTGGGGGTGTGTGGGTGGGGGTGTATGTGTGTATGTGTGTGTATGTGTGTGTATGTGTGTGTGTGTATGTGTGTATGTGTGTGAGATAGAGAGAGCATGCATGTGAAAAAGTCCAAAGCTATGTGTGTAAAGTTTTCTTTCAGCTTTGTGCCGAAGCTGCTGAGACCCTGGGAGCCGTGAGCATTTAGTTATAAATTAGCGCTTGACCATAGCCTTTGTACAGCTCTAGTACAGCCTAAATAAATCACCTTACCACTCCACACCCACACAGTCACTCTTAAAAAAAAAATAAATAAATAAAAAAAACCTTTTCGAGCTCTTTCTGGTCTCATGCAATAGCATATTTAGAGTCTGCATGAAGGACTGCGTCATTGTGCTCAGTGTATGTGACACTGGTACAGTTTGCCTGAATGAACTTTGATGATGCAGTTAATGCGGGGGTAGAGACAGAGTTGGTGGTGTGTGTGTGTGTGTGTGGGGGGGGGTGATCGGGGTTGTCATGGGGCGCATCCTGGACCCCCCACCTTACAGCCCATTCACACTCAGTGCTGTGTATGTAATGTGCAGGTCAGGTGGGGCCCCCGGGGCTCGGGCACGGGGGTAAAAGTCAAGCGCTGGGAGCTTTAGGAAAGCGCCATGCAAACAGAGGGTTACCTTCTGACCCGCCACTGATACCTAGAGCCGAAGACAAAACACGTCGGCCTGTCGCATTAGACATGGCTGTTAGCAGGATAAAGCCGGACCCACTCCCCCAACATGCATCATGAGAAAGAGCGAGAGAGACAACGTGAGCGAGATCACACTTTCGCCATTTCGACATATTCCTTTCTACAGCTTAATCGCGTCTTCTGTCTTATCTTTGTTTATCTTTCTGTGTGTCATTTCTCTGATGTGTTTTATGTGAGAGAGAGACAGAACAGAGGGTTCAGATGACATCAAGGCTAAGCAGGCAGGCTTCCTGTGTATACCTTTATTAGCGTTGGGAAAAATGAGACCCGCCATTGGGAGAAGGAAAAGTAATATAATGCATTCATTCATTTTGATTGAACTTTTTTTATTCATTCCTGTGGACAAAGTTCAGCTAGTGGAATGCCTGATCCTTGAAAATCGACAAATAACTTGCAGAAGAGGCGCGTCTGTCTGTGGGATCCGTACAAACAATCGCTCACGAACACCACTTGCACATTACAGGAACTCCTCCGTACAGTCCTGACCTCGCTACAAGTCATTTCCACATGTTTGGGCTATTTAAGGAGTTCCTGGGAGGCCAGCATTTGAAGAAGACTGTCTGATCATGGCTTTAGTGTACTGAGAAAAGTTTCAATCAAGATGGAATCCAGGCACTAGTGAAACACTGGGATAAGTGCATTAGTGTAGTAGGGGATTATATAGAGACGTAAAGAGAGTTTTTTACTCTCTTAATTGTGTTCTGTTATTCTGCACAAAGTCCTGGTTTGACATGAATGCCCCTCGTACCTTCAAAGTATTATCCTAAATATTTTTTTTAAATAATAAATAACGTAGATATAAAATTTACAGTTTCTACAGTATCAGAGTAAAGAATTTCCAAAAATACCTTAACAATTAATAAATAAGGTGTATTACACAAGAATATTTGCATGATTGTAAAAAAGCAACTTTATGTAACAGTATTTTTTTCATAGGAAAAATAAATAAATAAACCTAATGTAGATTCCTGGGTTTTGCATGAAAATAGAAAGGATCAAGTGTGTCAAAGTTACCAGAAGAACTCATATTCTCCAGCACACTCAGTAAAACCTCCAGCTGTTTTACTCCTAAAACGGCACAACTCTGTATCTAGCACTATTGCATATTGTTACTAATACAACTATGCACTCGCCCCACAGTGTTAATCATTACGCCACCGTGCCACCCTGGGTCTGTTTCACAAAATGTAAACAAGCTAGTATATTAATTTATACCACTGTGATACTGAGATACTTGATATTCATGTTAAATATGGTATTGTTGTGCCCTGCAAGCTTTCCTATCTGAGTGCTTTCTCATGCAGTTCTCTAGTCCCAACCTGTCTAGCAAGACTTTTTAAATTAATTGATAAATAAGCAGGCGGCACGGTGATGTAGTGGTTAGCACTGTCGCCTTGCACCTCCAGGGTCCGGGTTCGATTCCCGGCCAGGCTCAATTCCCGTCTCTGTGTGCATGGAGTTTGCATGTTCTCCCTGTGCTTGGTGGGTTTCCTCCGGGTTCTCCGGTTTCCTCCTACAGACCAAAGATATGCAGGTTAGGCTAATTGGCGTTCACAAATTACCTGTAGTGTGTGAATGAGTGTGAGTGTGTGTACAGTATGTGTGTGTGCCCTGTGATGGATTGGCACCCTGTCCATTGTTGTGCTCTAAGTCTCCTGGGACCCTGAATCCAGGATAAAGCGGTATAGATGATGAGTGAGTGAGAGTAATAAATAAGAAAATAAATATCTGTTCATTCCAAATAGTATGTTCATATTGGGGTTGCAAGCCGTCTGTCATAGTTCTGTTTTTAAATGACAATAATGAATAATTGAGTAAAAGTGCTTTGAGCATCACCCATCAAGCTTATGACTAAAATGTTTTCCTTGTCAGAATGAATGACACGTGAACCTCAGCTGCTGAACTGCACCAAAATATAAAATCGCACATTTTAGACCCATACATAGATCTAGAGTTCCCTGGGAGTACCCTCCTGGAACAGAGTCACCGGCGTGAGACCCGTCTTCTACAAGCTCATAAATACAGTGATACTGGGCAGCGGGAGCAGGGGGGAGATTTATCCCAGTGATTAGCCACCACAGCATCCGCGCCAATTAATCCAGGATGAAGACACTTTCCTACCTCTTTTCCCATACACTGACTCGAGCACACACACACACACACACACACACACACACACTCACAAAATAAATGATTAGGTATGTGGAGTTAATTATTCCTCATCTGAGGAGTGTTTATTAAGAGACGACAGAATGGGGAACCCGGTGCTCTCTGGAAACGCTCCATGACTTCAGGACTCCATGAATCGTCCGGGTCTCTGTCTCGGAGAGCTGCACCGAGTGCAGGAGGAAATGGGATATGATGCACTATATAGCAGACTGGTAACTTGGCAAGTTTAAATCGTGCCGCTGTTTTCAGGCGTGTGTTGTCACAAACGGGGGCGTTTTAGGATTTTAACACACTTTTCCGACAACTTGAGCGGTGTGTGAAGCCATGCTTTCTATTCAGCTCTTTCTCACTGTGAGCGTAGTTTGAATCCTCCACTAGGGAGTGCTGTTCTCTTCACAAACACTGCCACTGTGACCCCTCTAGTCCTGTTCATGGAGATGTAGTTTCTTACAGGATGAGGTTCAGCACTGATCCAGCACACCTGATTAAAACCAAATCAGTTTTTCTGAATGCTTTATGAAAAGGAGTTGGTGATTATTGCTTCGCTATTAGATATCAACGAGAATTCGATTGTTACTCTGCTGATATGTCCACTGTCTCTTTCTCTGTGTAGGATCACTGACCACCGCTATGAGAGGGTGCCATATTTCCTCTTTGGCGATTTTAACTTCAGGTTGGATTCAAAGCAGGTTATAGAGGTAAGACTTCTGTATAAGGGGGGCATCTTTAATAGAATATGTTCATGCTTGGGTTTTGTTTTTTATTTTGTTTCTGGCAATTGCTGTAATACTATGAAAAGAACAGAAAACCTGTTTAATTTAAAATCCTTTATTTCCAAAGATGGTGGTTGGATTCCATTAATAAGCTGAGATACATAATGGTGTTAAACGATTAAACTCTAACCGTATTTCACAACCGTGTCCTCTAGTTGGGTAATAACAGTGGCCAAAAAAATAAGTCTTCATTAGCTGCATTCATTAAACACTTCAATCACTAAACAATCTTATCTAGCTATTAATGTAAATATAAATAATAAATATTGTAAATATAAATAGTAAATAATGTACAGTACTTAGATAGATTTACTATATAGATATACTATACATCATTCTATCTAGTGTGTGTGTATGTACAGAGTCAAGAAAAGAAATGTTTGTATAAATATCCTAATATTGCTATATGTTAGATATTGATATTTATGATATTATCATCAGATTATGCTATCAGATATTACTATTTTTGGCCGACTGTGTGTGTGTGTGTGTGTGTGTATGTGTGTGTGTGTGTATATACTAACTAATGATATTGCCAGTCAGAAGAAGAAGAAAAATCCCGCTGCCCAGTATGTGACACGGCAGAGTTGGGAGACTAGGTTACAGTTAGTCAGGTGTGTATTTTAATTAGAAGTAGGAGTTGATGTAGAGCTGTAGCTCCTACACCATACTATACACCCTACTTAGGCCGAAGTGCTATCCTTCTTAAAAACTGAATGTGCATTTCTTTTTTGAAATGACAAGAACATGGTTAGTACTGCAAAATACAAGTGGCTTCACATTAGGATCCCACAAAAATAAAAAATTGTAAAACCAGAGCTGTTATTTAGTTTTATATTTACTTATTCTTTTCTTCACCTCCAATAATTTGTCAACCTCAGGTTGGATGATTTCACTGTTTGTGGGAGAAGATGGCACGTGCAGCTTTAGAATAGATAAAAATAGAAATTCAGTTGCGTTACATGATGTTTTTTTTCCTGTTTGGGATCCTACATACACTTTTATAATTCACTTGTTCAAGGCGGCACGATCAGGTTTGACCAAAAAAAAAAATCACATAGTGATCATTTTGATGGATATTCCGATTGTGGTTTAAACTGGTATGTAATTATTAAATGTACTGTATATCTCGGCTAACATCAAATAACAGCACAATCGATACTGTTAAGAGGATGCTTGGCAATATTTAGCAATGCAAAAGTTATTTTAAAAAACAATTATTAACAAGCTCTATGTAAATTCCTGATTATGCATATATTACCTGAAATAAATGTCAGCCTTTTTGCGATTAAATCATTGCACAGGACCATATTGCGATTTCGATTAATCGTGCATCTCTACCGCTGTCTCGCTTTGAAGCAGAACGTCAGTAGTTCTTTCTCTTAGCTTTCTTTTTTTTTGCTTCTGATAAGAAAAAGACATGTATGTCTGCTGTCGCAAAACAGGAACAATTTGACAATGAAACTTTATGATGTTTATCAATCATCTATAGTTTTATTTCACTTTTATAATGATCTTAGTTATGGCTAATATAATGATTTTTATTACTGACTTCATGCAAGCATTCCCGATCTTGTTATTATGGCTACGTAATACCAAAAAAGGCCCTATAATGCTAGAACCAGATACTAGAAATGATTCTGATATATTAACGCTACATGTATATGACGCAGGTTACGTATGTACTGTATGGCCACGTCCTGTTGCATCAGTGACGCGATATGTTGATGTCATTTCTCACACAGTCTCACAAGCACTTTATCGATAAAATTATTAATGACACCTATGTCCAATAATGATGTCCACTATAGCTTATGTTTATTTATTTATTTTTTTAAATACAGTTATCACTTTAACCCCCAACCGCCCCGAGTGTCCCCGTTCTGCCCCACTTGACTTTCAGCCCTCTCTTTGCGCAGATCCAAACCACAGACCCACCAAGCTCATGTATATGTGGTCGAATGATCTGTTTTATGACATCCTAATCACCACTTGACTGAGGAGTGCCTGGTTTTATAAGGGCCTTCATTAGCACATAGTGAGTGTGTGTGCGTGTGAGAAGGAGAACAACCCTGTAACATAACAATGCACCTTGCAGTCAGGTTGGCAAACACAGCTGGGTTGGGAGAGTAGTAAGCACATTAATGAGTCATAAATCTCCCAGTTGTAAAATGCCACGGCAAAACCGGAGGCAGGACACCGTCTGCCCTTCATTTGGATGAGTGCAGGTTTCTTTCTGTCTTCCTTTCTTGCTTTCTTTTTTTTTTGTCATTCTAACGAGTAGCGCTTGCTATTTCTTATTCACGCCGCACTTGTTGGAGATCTTATTAATACATTCACAGCTTGTAATGAACCAGGTTAGAAGGGGGGGGTGGTGCATGAGTGTGTGTGTGAGAGAGAGAAAGAGTGAGACAGATAGATAGATAGATTCAGGTCATTGTCCTGCTCGAGGAGGTTCTCACTGTTAAAGTGGAGAGGGGAGGAGAAGGGAAGGAGGACTACTTGAATAGCTGAATTGTTTTCTTGCTGAATTGTTGAACAGCTGAATTGCTGAACTCTAATGATGCAGGAAGGACTTCATCCTGTGTGGTAAACCAGATAATAGTCTTCAACTGTGCTCTTTTCCTGCGGCTGCAGTTCACTGCACTCGCCTCAGGGAGCACTGCATTTAAAATTTTTTTTTTTTTTTTTAAAAGATTATTATTATTTTGGACATACACTTTACCATCTTGTCTATTTTGGAGCCAGTTTCCATCCCATAAGACATAAATGTACTTTATCAACTTAAGTTAATTTAGATTTGCATCAAATATCAAGAACATCTAAAAGCATGTACTTTAATGTTGCATTAAGTCAGTATGTTTGTCAGCATATGACTTACCATTTGCATCAAAAGAAATATGAGTAACTTTACAGGTCTTCATTTTAATAGTATTGTATATTCACGTTAGCATGCGCTAAGATTCAAGCTGTTAGCTTAACGTGGATCAGCGTCAGGCGGCTCAGACTGAACATCTGGATGTGTAGCGCATCCAAGTCACCTGAAAATGGCAAATAGTCTTATAGCCTGGAACCTGCAGCATCAGTTACATACAGCTGACTTTTATGGTATTATCAATTAATTAATTAATCAATCGATTGATCTATTAATGAATTAATGTTAAAAAAAAGAAGAGACAGCTAATGAAAGAAAAAATATTTTATAAAAGGATAAAAGACTAAATTAAAACAAATATTAAAAAAATCGTTTTGAAGAAATTATGACAATATTTTTTTTTTATTTATTAAGTAATTAGTAGTATAAACTAAGGAAATATAAAAACCAAAAAGCAATTTATTTGTTTATTTTTAGTAAGTAAATTAGTTAGCTAATTGGTTCTTTGATTTTTTTTTAATTATTATTATTATTATTTAGATTTTTATAATTATTAATTTTTTTTTGTCACGATTTAATTAGTTTTGTTTTCTTGTTTGCAGTTATGCTGTAAAACACCCCTACATTTGAAGTTCTTTTCATATTTTTTTCATCATCACTAAAATTAAATGCGACATTCCAGGACACTTAAAATATTTTTTAGTTGAACTTGTGAGGAAACAGAACTTTGTGTGACATCCAGCTCAACATTTATAATGATCGGTTTATTTTATTTTAGTCTCACTGTAAATTGTCAGAAAATCGAAAAAATAAACCAACAAAGCAATAAAAGAAGATGTGACCGATTTATTGGAAGAGCATAAAGCTAACCTTATACACATGTATAAAGACATTATAGTTTTATGCAGCTATATTTTTTATATATATCTGCTGAATAAATATATTTTTCTATAGTTGACTTTCTTACAATTTCTGTAAAACTTTTGAACATTTTATTGTGCGTTCCTCCTCTGCACTACTCGGCTTGTTTGAACAAGTGTTGTTCTTTAACCATCCTGTTCGTCATACACCGCTTCAGCATCAGGATGCCCCAATTTCCCAGAATGCCCTGGGGTTGTCTGGGAAGGAATACCATGTGATGCTGTGTGTGTGTATGTGTGTGTGATGGGGGCACAGGGGCGGTTGGATACAGGTGGCACATTCCTGAAGTGCTTGAGCGGCAGGATCAGTAACCAGAGGCAGGGGCCAACCCCTTTCCTATAACACACACACACACACACATATACACATACACACACACACACACACATATACACATACACACACACACACGAACAGGGAACTCTAGTAATTGTGTGAGACAGAAGGGACTTGGCTTCAATTGACCTCCATTTAGCACTGCTTTTCACTGGGGACAAAAGGTGGAGCCATGAGGGTCCTAATGCTCGCTTGCTCTCTCTCTCTCACACACACACACACATACACTCTCCTCTCTCTATGTGTGTCTCTCCAGTGCTCTCCCTGTCCCTCTGTCCTGGTAAGCAAAATAGGAAGAGATTGGGGAGAGGTAGAGCCAGTCATAAAACTGGGTGGTCTTAACACGGGTCTGTAAATCTGTTTTTTTTTTCCCATAAAAATCCATTAAATAAAATCAATAAAATCCATCAAATCTTTTTCTTTTTCCGCTTCCAGAAATGACGTTCTGTTTAGATGTAAGCATGCTTTTGTGGCGATCCAGATTTGATAGTAGATGTAGAGGAAGATGTGTAAACTGGACAGTGGCCACCTGTGAACTGTCCTGTCCACCAAGTGCATGCTGGGATTGGAGCGGGACCCCAGGGTTCGGCCGGTAGTGAATCAGCAGGCATAGTGACAGTACCGCTCCTGGTCTCCAGTATATTTAAAATCTCTCCTAATTAAACTTAATAGAATGTAAATTTAATTCCCTTCGAAAACGGCGCGGCCGTTCCAAGTCGGGGATTGATGGGGGCCGGCGCTGAGGTTAATTACCGACGTGATCTACTGTCCTCGTGACACAACTCGCGCTTGTTTTAATTGGAGTTATCCCGCTGCGCTCACTGGCTGCTGTCATTAGGAGCGTGATTTGAGATGAAGAACCGGCCCTCCTGTTTAGCACGCGAGTCTCGGCGCCCCCTAGGTGCAGCAGGAGGAAGCGCGGGAGGCAGCACTTGACGCGAATCTATGCTTCTTGCCTTTGTCCCTGTTGTCAGCACGAAATTAAAGGTGGAGCCGCGTACGATCCCCGATCCAAATGAGGCCTGTAAACTGCTCGTCAGTGACAAAAGCCGCGATAAAGATTACATTTTTTATTGTTTAAAGAGCTTAACCACACACTCCTGATGCCAAAGTCAGCTCAAGCGCTGTTTGTCTTTGCGAGAGGAAGAATGGATTATCACTCCATTTTTTTATTAATTAATTTATTTTTTGTGCTAACCCTGCGTGTTATTTGTAGATGTGAATAGCAGGGGGAGTGTGTTGTTTTGTGCTGGTGTGTTTGCGCGCCCGCATGTATCTGTTTCCGGCGTTCCCGGAAGGCCGCACGGCGTCTGGTGCGCCGGTGTCTAAAGTGCCGTGGCTGTGTTTACCGGTGAAATCTTCCTCAGACAATATGGCTCCATTTCACGCTGCGTTTGTGCACATGGCCTGCCATAAATCAAAAGGCAGGCAGCGAAATTAAGTGTACACTACATTAGTCAGGCTAATTAATTTTGGGACGCATCCATCTATTAGTCACTCTGTGTGCTCGGATTGGCCCTCTGTTTTTACGAGACTCTCAACCCCAGAGATACTGACTCTCATCTCCAGCTGATAAACCAATCCTTACACACACACACACACACACATCCCCTAGCCAGACAGCATATATTTACTTCAGATGGATGATCTGAAAACAGTGCTTTATTTTGCTGAACGCTAAATGAGTTTCTGCTATAAATGTACTTTTAAGATAAGATAATGTTTTCGAAAGCGAAATGAAAAAAAAAAAACATTTTCCATAATGGAGTTAATAAGACTAGATTGTTTATTTTATTAAGATCCATTAACAATATCAGTTCATTATTTAATTACTTCTAGCCGAGCATGTCTGATGCACATCAACTAATATTAGAATTGTGTTTTGCTCTATGCTGGGAAAAGACAGAAAACTCATTTATAAAGAAAGTACTTATATTTATTAATAACTAAGCTTTTAAAGTATGAGGATACAAGGTTTTTAGTTTGTGTGTTGCACAAACGAGCAGATATGAACCACATACATGAACATGAATATGCTCCTAAATACCCTCCTGCAGAGTTTGCGTTACCAAATCACATATATTACATACATAATGTGTTTATGTAAGGTAAAGGCGTCCGTGGCTTAGTGGTTAGCACTGTCGCCTGGCACCTCCAGGTTCTGGGTTTGATTCCCATCTCTGGTCTGTGTGCATGGGGTTTGTTCTCCCTGTGCTTGGTATTTTTCCTCCCACAGTCCAAAGACAAGCAGATTAAGCTAATTGGCGTTTCCAAATTGCCCGTAGTGTGTGAATGTTGACCGGAGGTCCTACAACGGTCGTAAAAATGGCCGACGCCATTGGCCTCCATGGTCCCTTGTTGGACTACAGAGGTTCCTGTGGTTTGATCTGAACTATTGCAGGAAGGTACACATAAAATTAATAAAATGGAAATAAAAAAAACCTAAAGCCACACCGCTGTTTAAGATCGGTTATGAACTGAGTGATATAGACACAGATCTACATATATGCAATATTAGAGTTTACATCATAAATTACATTCACATAAGACATTTCTCGAGTATCTCAACAGCTGCTTTTAGACTTCACTTCTAAGTCACTTAAGGTTTTCCGTTCTTTTCACAGAACAGAGAAACGTGTGAGGACGGTCACCGTATAACGATAAGCATCATGATACACTAGCACTCCTGATAAACCCACATGATCTCTCTGATGACCTCGGCGGATAACGCCATGAATGTGAACAAACACTCCTCTTTTTTTTTTTCCTCTCTTTTTCTCCATTTTCTCTATCCCTCTGTCCCTCCCACTCAATCCCTTTCTCCCTCTCCATCTAATAACACTAAAACAAAGAGAAGCACACATAGAGAAGGAGCGTGTGGTGTCTTTGATCAAGACGTAATTAAAAAGCCGAAGAGAATGAAGAACAAGCGATGCCTTCTGTTTCTCTCGGGGACGGTTGAGCGTGCTCCTGGGGCCTGGTCCTATTGTGTCGGGCTCCACCGTCCAGCCTGGCACGGGTGGGTGACTGGGGTGAGGGAGGTGCCTGGCACTGGAAGCTTCTACAACCTCTTTCTCACATACACACACACACACACACACACACACACACACACACGTACTGTGCATGACCATACAGTGCTGGCTAAATGAAGCACCCATAAGAAGACACTCGTATCGTAGACTGATTTCTCTTTTGTCCATCAGCATTGATTTTAAGATCAGGTCTTTTTACCACCCACAGTAACTTACCATCCAGTGTGTAATTGTGCTGCACACATTAAAAATTTTTCACCACCTGTTGTTTTTGTTGTTCCCGTCCACTGGCTGCCGTTGTCTCACCTGGTTTTATATTTCAGTCCCGTACTTTCATACTGGCTTAGTTACTCATTCTTTAGTTGAAGAAAGGCTCTATAAGAAACAAAACAAGGACAGAGCACGTCTGTTTTGTCTGAGAAGAAGAGAAAACAATATCCCTCTTACAAAATAGTGTCTAGAGTTACCGTGGGTTAGGACGTCAGGGTGGTCTATGAGATGGCTGCCTCTTAAATGAATAATGCTTATTGGTATTTAATGGTTTTATGAGCTGGCGAACATTTGCAAGCATTAACGAATCAAAGTTGAATGTAAACATGTCTTCCCTACATTTTCCCATCATACCTTATGATAGAGGTCTTGTGTCGAGGGGTTGAAGACGTTTTAGTGGTATAAAGGAGATCTAGACATTAGAATATTAGGGCAGAGTGTTTTAATGTTATGGCTGAGCACTGTATATTAAGAGCTATTTATTTATTTATATGATTATTTATATACATTGTTTTTTTTCTCATAATCCAGTGTCGGAATGTACAGTAGATTAAAGATGTATCATCATACTCAATATGTTTCCCGATTTAATTAAAATTACTTTAATTACATTAAAATCATGACATTTTAGGTTACCGAGTGTTATATATTCAACCCCAATGCAGTTCAAGAGGTTCAACTTTTGTTTTATTTTTTATTGAAATATTTCACTAAATGTAAAACTAACTTTTGTACAACCAACACTGCCCCGCACCGTCTCCCGGCTTCCTTCCGAAATGACTTCTGTGATGCCCGTTAAAAAACATTGTTATTTTCGAAGCATCTCTTTTATTCCGTTTCCTCTGTTGCTAAATGTTCCGAAGCCTGAATTTTACATCTGCATAACATTATCTGTAGAAGACAAATGTGCTTTTCATTGAGGAGGAAGTATTAGGTGTTAGATACACTTGAGTGAATATGAAACAAATAGGAAAAAATGAACAAATTGCTTTTGTTCATTGTAGTTTGCAAAAAAAAAAAAAAAAAAACATCCCTCTGGGTTGGACGTCTTCTGCGTTTGGAAGTCTCTCAAACAGATGAAGCCTCCTGCATCAATCTGTCCTTTTCAGTAGCACAAGTCCAGCATGTTCTCTCTTTTTGTTTTTTAATAATGGTTATTTGGTTAATTGGTAATTATTAGATCATTATCTTAAAGCAAAGAAGGAAGGGTGGAGAGATATCAGGTTCGGGACTCTTCTTCAATGCCACTTTGAGCTCCATCACATCAGACCAGATTGGTACAGATCCATAAAGCCAGCACTGGCACTTACAATCTTAACACATGTCTGGCAGACCGAGCGCTTCTCTCATTCACAAGCTTCCCACAAACCACCCTGTCATTTTTAACAGGTCCTATTAAGTGCCACATTGACAATTCATGGCCTCTTGTGTAAAGTCTTTCCTGATTTATCGGTGATGGCCATATTGCCAAGCACTTAAGGAGGAGCTGCAGCTTTGTCTTAGAGCAGGCGTATACGGAAGGCAAGGTGGCTTGCTTCACGTTCCTCTTGCACACAGGAGCTGAAGGACAGGACTTGGCTAACAGCTGGTTATGCACAGAGATAAGGACATCCAGGGGAGTCTGAGAGAGAGAGAGAGAGAGAGAGAAAGGCGGGGGATGGCCTCAGCTTCTTGCGCCTCACCGCTTCTTCTCTCCACTCTGTCTTAGGAGGCTTTTGTTCATGATTTCATGCTATCAGAAGGGCAGCATGTTCTCCTGCGCCGGCCTGTCAGCTCCATAAAGGAGCCACAGTAGGGTCACATGAAGAGGGATGGGCATGAAAAATTGGTTAAAAAAACGAGTCACAAAGCCCACCCACATGATAGGGGTCTACCACTTCACCAAGCACCAAGCCCAGACTATATTCTACATACTCTCTCTCTCTCTCTCTCTCTCTACCTCCACCCCCTCTTCTTCACTTGGATCACCACCCAGCAGCATCGGAGAGGATCATTTAAATGAAATGGTGCAAACAAATTAAAGGGTGTTGCTGGGAATGAATCATGGGCCATTGTGTGTTGGACAGCATTGTGTGCTGTCCTTTCAGACTGTACTCTTATTGAGACACAGATTGCCACCATCATGGCCATCAGAGTGGAGGGGACACATGGATCCTTGTCCGGATAGACAAAAGGGTTAACCTTAACAAGGTTTGCTGGAGCATTAACCTTTTCAGACATGCTTCATCTCATGGGTGATGATCTTCTTACCTCATCTTGAATAGTTTTGGTTGATAACATATATTAACGTAATACCGAAAACATCACACTCCACCCATTTTAGTCAAGACATGGCTCCCTCTAGGAGCAGGAGAGAATCAGTGTCTCTTGGTCCGCTGCTTCATGTTAAACCTGAATAATGTGACGATCATCTTGAGTGAGGAATAAAACAGAATGGGATGTTCTGTTGGGTGGGCAAAGGTACCCAAAGCACATCAGAGGTCAGTTAATCCTCTGAAGTTGATTATTTTTTTATGCGTCTTATATCACAGCAATTTGACAACAATTAAATAGTATTTATTCATAAAGATATGATATATTGTCACTCTTTCACCGCCCATTTTTCCTTCTCTTCAATTAATTACAACTAAATTATTCATTTAATAAATCTATTTCAAACTTAGAATTCTTGTCTTATCACTATGCAACCAAAAAGTCCAAAATCCTTTATCCTGAAGATTATCCTGTCATGCAAAACATACTCACCATTATACTGTAATGTGTTCACATGCAAGACCAAGTAAATAACTTTTTAAAATGTTGTTGTTCTTTTGGGTTCTCCCATTGAGAGATCGCCACAGCGGACCATCCGATCCGCACACAACTCGAATCTGCGGTTTTTATTTATTTATTTCATGCAGGTTGCAAGATGCCCTTCCTGATGCAACCCTCACATTTTTATCTGGCCTGGGGATCAGCACTGCCTCCAGTGGCTGGGGGTTTGGGCACTGGGTGGTGCGAATTGAACCCGGGCCTTCGGCATGGCAGGCGAGAGAACTACCACTGAGCCATTAATGCCCTCGATAATAACGTTTTTAGTGTAGAAGCTACTGTAGAAGCTGTTATTGTAAAAAATCAACACCTTCTGAGTAACGGATTCAAGAATTCCAGAGATGATGTGATATAATAATCATAAACCAAAGTAACAATTCAATTTGACTTTTTCGACTACATCATTTACTAAAGCCGGAGGCAACATCCTTTTTTTATTTGAGTTTAACTTGTTTTAATAAAAGCAGTAACAATTGCGCTAAAAAAAATTTAAAAATCATCTTACAGACACTGATCGTCTGCATTGATTAGGGCAGTAATGAACTCGAGCTCATTAGGACAAAACCGCTAATTGTTAATCGCTGCTTCGTACATGCTAAATGACCTCCCGACTTAAATGGTAATTGATTATTAGATCGCTAAAGGAGAGCTTGGATTCCATCATTAAAAATGCTTTTCTGCTGAACGATTCCTGAATGAATGAGTAATTTATCATTAAACGGACCTCCGAAGACTGTGACCCCTTTGTGTTGTGAGAGGAGAGCCTTTCACACATGTACAAGAGTGCTGCACTCATGTTAGTTATGCGTCAATGTGGTGTGATTTGAGTTCTGATGCCAGCTTTAGGGTGTATGGACGACCGATGACAATGGCAGCATTGACTTTTTTTTTTTTTTTTGTGAACAACTCTGATCAGCGCTGTAGTTCACAGGAAGATGTTTTTTTTTTCCCAGAACAAGTAATGCATGTGCAAAACTGTAGAACACACACATACAGGTTCTAAGTAGTAAGGTCTAATGTATTTTATCCTAGAAAACAAGAGACAGAAAGGTGTATCATTTTATCTTGAGCAAGAACCATAGCCTTGTACATGTTTTGTTCCTGGATAGTAAATTAAGAGTCAGTTGAGCTAATACATGGTGGGGGTTGAAACAATAAGCTTGGGCATTATGATGATGATGATGGCAGCCAAAGCCAACCTCATACTTCATGTTTAAATTTGATTTTATGAAGAAAAAAAAGGCATCCAGCTTTTAAGACCATCACTGAGAGACAGTGGTTTATTATAGGAAGTGGTTCATTATATAAAATAATGACTTTCAAAGCTTATTTGAATTTGAATTCATTTTTTTTTAGGTTTCATGCATACTCCTTTTTTTTTTTTTTTTAACACTGTAGATATGCATTTTTTTCTTTGGTTTTCATTTTTATAGCAATATATTTGGATTCGCATTTTGACATTTGGGAACTTTTTAAAGAAAAGCCAACAGGCTATAGATGGACCAGCACTTTTCACGATCTAACATTAGGTTTACCTTGCACTATATAAGAACCCCGTCGCTATTGCCTTTTGGTTAACTGTTGAATCAGCTTGTTTTTATTGATGCGGAGAGACTTAAACAGTTTGCGGACATCTGTGGTGACTGGACTGGAGGCTGCGGGTTGAAGCAGCAGCAGTAGAGGGGAGGTGAGGAGGGCCTCTCCATGTTTAAGCTTCTATTAGCTCTCTTTGTACATGTAGCACAAATGTGTCAAAAGCCTGGGGATGAAACAATGGCCACTCATTCTCTGCTTAATACAGCGAGGAGAACATACACACCCCTTAGTGCCTTACTTCACACACCACTCACACATACTCAGGCACAATGAAGCATCTGGTGGCTTTTTTCCCCCTTCCTCTCAATAAGTCTTTTCTTTTTAGCTATTGTGTGTCTGTATGTTTGGTAAGCAGCATATATGACCTTAGATCAGATCTACTTTAATAAGTTAGAGGTACGTATATAATGGTGGAAATTTGGAAAGTAAAGCAAAAAAAGGTTTCTCCAGTCAAGCTGACTATTTTGGTGTTATGAGATGTGAGCTCACTGCATGTTCATTGCATTAAGAGTGTGGGTCTGTGTGTGTGGAGCCCCCAGCAGCGGGAGGTCAAAAGGGTCAAAGTGATGAATTTTTATGGGGCTGTTCCTTGTGTTTCAGGCCTGTCCCATTCTGCTCGCGCTGCACTGCCTCTCAATGACACCCAAACTGGCCAATTTGTCCTGCAGAGCTCTAGTGAATGGGCCTGTTTGAGACTTACATACCAGAGGGAACACACACACACACACACACACACACACACACCACCTTACTGGCTTTCCCCACCTACCCCTGTTGTCCTGAGATGATTTGTGGCCTGTCTATTCTGCGCTGGCGAGGCCAAACATGCTTGTCCAGGACCTTCAGCTAGCTGAGAGACCCAGTGGCATTGTTTTATAAAGGGCTTTTCCCAGATGTTTCACAGCCTAGGATGAATAGGCAGCATTCCCCTCCACCTCTTACTCCCCTTTATCCTGCTTTCTGTTTTCTACCCACATACAGCCTACATGGCCGGCCAGCATGCTCTGTCCAGCACTCACTATCTGATAAGTAGGTGTGTGCAAGAGCATGCAGATGTACTATTGGTAAGAGCGTGGACTTTAAAAGATGTGGTCAAGCACTTTGGCAACTGGGTGTCGGCAGGTTTTGATGTAGTGTAAAAAGCTAAGCGAGATGGAAACCGCAGTCCATATGCATGTATATTTTATGCCTCACACTCCTACCAAATAATTGCAACCATTATACTAGTAACACTGACAACAATCTTTGATGTATAGACATAGTCATGAAGAACACACTTTCACAATCACGTAAAAGGATAATGTTAATTGCAAATGGTGGCTCAATGGTCGTTTTCTCGCCAACCAACAATGCAGAAAGGCCCGTGTTTGATTCCCAGCCACTGACTAAAACCCCAGCCAGTGCCGGTCCAAAACTCAGATGAAATGTGAGGGATGCATCATAAAGTGTAAAAACCTGTGCCAAGTTGTTGCGCGGATCAGTTGGTCTGCTATAGCGAACCCTCAACCGGAGCAGCCGAAAGACTAACAACAGTATAAAATATGAAGCTATGTCTTAGTCCTTAATTATGAGGGACTCAAAAAAATCTAATTGGGGTGTCAATAGGCCAACCGGTTGTATCTGTCGTGTGCACACTTTATCAGAGTTCCTGATACAGCATGGCCACATAAAAAATGTCACATTTTGTAAAATTTTGTTCATATTTTGCTTATTGATTGTTTAATAAAATAACATTTGCAGCTCTGTTTTAGTGGAGGGAATGTCATAGAAAGTAAAAGTGTTTCTTAAACCAGCTATGAACCCTGATGATCTTGACAGGCGGTCTTATGTGTCATTACTCTCTAAGGTGCTGCTGATCTTTCATAAAGGGAAATGAGGAAAATATGAACCTTAGAAATAGTAAGCATAAAGGGTAAAGTTGATTAGATCTATTTTCTGAAACACTTAAAAGGTTCTACCTGGAACCGTTAAGGGTTTAATTAAAGGAAGAACACGAGAGGGTGATATATTTAGTTCAGGTAAAAGTTATTTATATAGCACTTCACAAAGCAGCTTTACAGATCAAATGAAATTGTGGGAAATTAGTATGAAATTTGTGAAAAAATATCTATAATTCTAATGATCAGATTGTCCCTGATGAGCAACCAGAAGGCGACGATGGCAAGGAAAAACTTCCTGAGACGGCAATAGGAAGAAACCTTGAGAAAAACCAGACTCAACAAGGAACCTTTGTATGATATCTGATAGCAGGGATTGATCTGCAGTCATGCTGTGTGTTAGGAGGCTGAATGTTCAGTGTAACAGGAGATGTGTTTCAGTTGATATTGAGTCTACTTTAGTGATTGGAGGCTCATGTACCAAAACATGCTTCATATGGACACATGAAGTCTGGGAAGGCAAATGTACGGACAGATTGACTCCTAGCTTGCACCTCCTTGTCCCTTCCTAAGCTTTATTAAGCGCTTTCAGTGGTGCATAATATAAAATAAAACTTGTATACACTGTATTTATAAGTTATAACAATAATGTTCGCAATGTCCACCATATATATGTGTGTGTGTGTGTGTGTGTGTGTGTGTATATATATATATATATATATATACACATATATATATATATATATACATACATACACTGTATAGTCCTGTAATGTTGGCTGTAAAGAGGCCTTCCACTGCATCGAGCTGACCTCCTGAGCATCAGACCCTCCTCCTACAGTCTCTTTCCATCAGTCAGAGCAGACATTATTGATTTCCAGCTCATAACTCTTCATGCCACCACTCGCTGCCCTGCCATTACACCAAGCTGATGAGCCATTGTGAACATTTATGGAGCAGAGTAATTAGATCTCAATTATATAGTGAGACAGAGAGAAAAAGAAAGGTGAAGCCTGTTATAGCCACCTTGGCTGCCATTATCTTCATAAAGATATTTAGTGCCATTTCAAAGCCATAGAACTTATTGAAAGCCATATTATCTTTTATTAATTACATGTATTATTGATTAATGATCCACCTACAGTAAGAAGGATGCTACAATTAGAAATATTCAATGGATGATAATGTAGAATTAAAATATCACTGGTTTGTGCTATTAATTGAGCATTTAAATCTATATAAGTGGTGAAAATTAGATTTGTTTGTTACTTTTGGACCATTTTGTACTATTTATGTACATTGTTTGGATTGAAATTTTAATATTTAATTCAAGCTGGGCCTGTGACTGCTTTTGCATGGAATACCCCAAAAAAAGCCATGTCATAACCCGAAATAGGTACTCAAAATCCGTACTTGCAAGCCAAGTCAAATAACAAGTAGGTATAGTACAACAAAAATCCGTCGGAAAGCGAATTTCCTGAAACTCTGCATTTCAAGCCTAGTCAAATAAGAGCAACAATACTTTCCAAACAGCAATATTATCCAAATCACAAAGCAAATTCTATAGATTTGATTTTTGCACGCCAAGTCAATTAAGTAAAGCATTTGTTTAAACATCAGATTTATTCCTTGCTATATAAAATGAGGAGTAAAACTGCAAGATCGGCTTTATTAAATAGAATTCAATTGAATGAATAAAAATTTACTTTTAGTTATTGTGAAGTGTGCGGATTGCGTTTATTAATTAGATTTCCATTGCACACTCGTATTAAAAATTGTACAGCGCCATCTGTTGAATTTTGAGATAAACTAATGATTTTTTAAAGGTCATTTTTTTATGATCTCTTTTATTCTGTATCAATTATCATCAAGTTTAGAACATGTCCAGCGTCATCTATGGTAATAAAAGTACACTATAACCGTGTTTTTTTTACATTTAAATTTCAAATTAGAATATCTTCTCATCCCCTGGGTCGATTGTGATGAAACAAAGCCTATATGTTACCTCAAGCTCGGCCAAATATGACTATTAAAACAGCATTAAAATGCGTTCAGTAGTTTTTACGTGATGCGTGCACAAACAAACAGGCAGACAAAAATTCCAAAATCATCTTGATGTGTTCTATTACTCATCTTACGTCTCCTCAAATTATTTTTGTGCAAATATATTTCAATGTACCGACATGCCAATTTTACAGTTTTATTATATGTACTGTATAGATGGATTATATATACATAAAATCTCACGCATTGATAAATTAAGCGTCGAGGCAGAAAAGTAGACGGAAATGCATTTTAATCCGTTTTTTGAAAAATTCATATCGAGGTAACTATCCATCCTGCAAGAAAACCTCAACACGAGATTAATACTCGTGTCAAACGCCTTCTCGTCCCTTGGCAATGAAAGTAGAGGTGTTATAACACTGGATATTGTGGTGATACTGAGCAAATGTCTTCATTAGAAAGGGTGTAATACAGGAAGTAATGTTGGCACGCTCTGGAGAGAGTTGGCAGCTCTGCTGTGGGCACTGGTGGTAAAACATTAACGAACCATGACTACCAGCAGGCTCTCTGACTCGAAGTGCCAAACCCAGTGCATTGACAGAGAAGCATCCCTTAAACAGCACTGTAGAGAGCCATCAACTCTAACACCTCTCTGTTTCTCGCGCACTTTAATTGAGATCTAATTACTCGGCTCCATAAATGTTCACAATGGCTCATCAGCTTGGTGTAATGGCAGGGCAGCGAGTGGTGGCATGGAGAGTTATGAGCTGGAAATCAATAATGTCTGCTCTGACTGATGGAAAGAGACTGTAGGAGGAGGCTCGGAGGTTCAGAGGTCAGTTTGGTGCTGTGTAGGGATTCGGTATTACAGGCTTATAACTAGAGTTAGTAACCGACATGGACAATCCAGTGACTGGACTGCACACTTCCTTTTTTTATTTTTTTATTTCCTATACAATTATCATTGATTGGAAATATTGTTGTACAGTTGTGTGCGTGTGTGCGTGTGTGTATTGGGCAGTTTGGACTGAAATCATCTCCAGCTGTGTGTAACTGCTGTAGCATAAGGTGTGTGTGTGTGTGTGTGTGTGTGTGTGTTCTGAGAGAGGGATTTACTGTGAGGATGCATTAATTTAGCCTCTCTGTGTAGCCAAAGCCTCTGTAACTGATCAGTGCTTTTCTCTCATTGATGGGATTAACACTCTAAAGAGCATCTGACACTGAAGCACAGGCTTTACTCTAAACTGGCCCCCCAAACTCAGCACCACACACACACACACACACACACACACACACACACCACATCTACTTAGTCAATTCTTCCGGCTCATTTATAACCGTTTAAGATAATCAATATCAATTGATGGAAGAAGAGATGCACGCTATCAGAAGAGTGTTCGTTCACTGTGACTTCAGTGTGACTTCACTAAGTGACCACAGTGATCACTTTTAACCGAAACCTTACTCAACGGCAAGGTGTCATCTGTACACTGACGAGAATCACCCTCTCCTATACTGTATAGGGTATTTGTACCATACTGTAGCACTGATGAATGCTTGACTCCGATTGGTCAGATGTTTATCACATTGTTCGTTAACATTTTTAGCCAGACAGTAGTTCATTTACATTATACATTATCATTCCTATATAAGCAACTGATATACATTTTGTCAATTGCTTTTTTTGCTTGCAGTTTAATATATATAATGTTATTTTTCTTTAAATTTTTAATTCTTAAATTTTATTTTTTCCTGTCTAATCTAATTTTTTTCCTTTCTTCCCGGTAAATTAATCAAAGCAACTGTATAACCAAGACAAAGCAATTTCCCTTGCTTTCTGGGATTAATAAAGTTCTTTGAATCTGAATCTTGAAATATATATATATATATATATATATATATATAGTTGGTACAATATTTAATTTATTTAGAAGGTGCTTTTTAAGCGAATTTCATCATGGTTGTTGGACGTGAACGAGACCCAAACCTTAACCCTCTTCTTCTCTATGTCCATCACTTTCACTCTGTTGTCACATGATTGTTTGTGATTATTGCCCCCATGTGATATTAACAATTAGAGGACAGGATTGAGGTCAGCAGTTGTCTTCTAGCCTTTATAGTGTGTGTTATGAGAGCGCACCAGGCTTTCCCTCGTCCCGAGGATTGTGATGCACTTGCTGTTGAGTGCAGTAGTTAAATTATCCCTGTTTTGAGTTAAGAAATAATATGATTGTATGGCTGATTAGGCAAAATAGGGTCAGATTTAAGTAATTCAAAATAAAAATCATAATTCCTAAATTGATCAGTAAATCCGTTGGTTGCTCTTTGTTGCCAATCTTCCCCTTCATGATTGTACGTATACACGGATGTGCGAGTGTGTGTTACAGGTCTCTTTATTAAATCACAGCAATGAACAATAACACACTACTCATCTACAGATGTCCCTCACTATGCATAGAAATTAAAGCAGTGTGTTCCACACACACACACACACACACACACACACACACACACAGACCAGAAATAATCTTTCCTTCACCATACATGCTAAATCCTATACAATGTAAAACAATTAATTACAAAAACATATAAGTAGAAATATTTATATTTATTTAAAATATGGTAAATATCAAATAGAGCATAAATGACACATCATTGTTCAAAATCCCTTTCGTACATCACGCAGAAATGGTAGTGTTTGGAGGATGGAATTAATTGTGACATCACTAATACACACATGATCATGTTTGTGATTTTCTGATTGATTGGTTGATTGATTGATGGTTTTTAATCACCGTTAAGGACCGGCATCTCATGACTGGCTGTTCATCAGTGAACGAGTGCATAAGGATATCCGTCTTGATCCCCACTAAGGGTCTCACTTTTCACTCCTCCAAATGAGACAAAAAAAGCTCCAGCAGCTGTAGATCGAGACATTTAGGTTGATGAGTGGCCTGAGTATTATCTCCCATTCATTCTTCACTCAGACTGAATGTTGACTGAGTAATACCAAGGTCACCAGATGCTTATCGATGTGTTTATCATTCAGTCCAGTGTAGAACGTAAAGCACGTCTTAGTAAAAAGTGATCAGGTTTTACTCGTTTCTTGTATAATCCAGTAAATTCTTAGTTTGTTGGGAAAAGGCGAGCTGCACAGCCAGGCGGATGGAGTAAGAAGAGCATGTGCTTTGTGCACGAGTGTGAGAGAGTGTACACGTCTGTCCATCAACTGTGTAATTGTGAACAAAAACATCATCAGCACTTGGCAGATCCTGCTCCCCACGGATTATCAAATTCATTTAAACATGAATGGATTTTGTGCTTCTGTACTCATAAATGGATACTCTTAATTTCAATAAGGCCGCTCTGCTCTCTGGCAGCGGGGACCGTCTGAGATGCCGAGAGTTTTCTGCTTGGCTGACTCTCTCTGGCTGAGACAAGGACAGAGGGAGGGTTACTGGTGAAGGGAGCTAAAAGCTGAACCCTAAGTCAAACCCCTTATTTTAATAAAATTGTTTTATATTCTGTATTTTTTTTTTTTTTTCGTTTTTTTGATCAGGATTATTGATGTTTGTTTGTTTTTTCCACTTACATTTCATCAGGTTATCGACTAACTATCGCTCGTTATTAGCCGAACTGTCATTTTTGCAGGAGTAATTTTTAAGAAAAAGATCAATTTCACAGCATTGTCTCAGTGTGTGTGTGTGTGTGTGTGTGTGGCTACAATGACTTTGTCAGCCTGAGTATCTCTGCCTTTAGCCTTTTTAGGGAGATCTTTTCTTGGGCTTATTCATGGCTCAAGCAGCTTAAACCCTGTAAAGCGCATTAGTTTGAGGCTGCAAAGGGAACACCGTGAGCTGGTGCTTGGACCCAAATGAGCATAGAGGGGGAGGGGGGGGTAGAAGATGGTTTGCTTTTCACTTTCCTGCCGCTGTTTGTTTTAATCTGCCGCACGACTCTATGAGCTCGCTGGCACACCCGATTTGTGACATTTTATTCTAAAGGCCCTTCTTTTTTTTCTCCCCCCCCCCCTTTCTACTATATTGGCTTGACCTAATTAACTAATCTGTGCTTTGAATTTCAATCAGGCCTGTGGGATGGGAACCAGCAGGACTGGCTTTACCTCATTCAACTGTCTTCAAACACAGATGGTCGAATGTTCAACTAATTGTTAAAAAGACTTTACAAAAGGGAATTTAGCCGCGCACACAGTCTTCGGGGGTCAGGACAATACCGAGACATAAAGAGGGCCAGAAGGACATGATGCACTTTTCTCCATTTCTGGCTCTTCAAAATGATTAAAATGCATTGGGTGTTATATGGGTGGTTTGGATTCTTTATAATATAAAGCGTCCGGTTAGCTTTGGCTGTAACTATAGCATTAGCTATAGCGGTGTGACTGATATTGTAGCATGACATATGAAAATAAATCTTATGATGGTTTGGACGTGATATCGTCAACTGTAATGTGTAAAAGTGAAAAAATATATATCATACAACAGCAGATAATTGAATTAAATGACTTTAGTAACTTTTTAACATAGAAGCATAAAGCTTTAGATCAGCTCAGCTATAAATAAGACCTTATGAAGTGGTTATGACACTAGTAATGCTTCACATTAACACTTTTGATGAATGCCACAGACATTTTCGAATTTGATATGCTTCTGTTTCCGCCATCAAATCCATTATCTATTTTTAAAAAGCCATTTCTTTATTTCATATACTAAACAAGATGAAAATATCGCCTTTTTTTTTCACCCAATGTCTATAGCCTTGTAACAAATCTTTGAAACTATAAACCGATGTCCATACATGCCAAATTAAAATGGACCATGTCCCATCAGTCAACATCCCCTTCTTTAGTTATTCTCAGGTGTGACCTTCTCTGATACAGTACAGTATATACTACTATAAGATTTTTAAATCAGTGTGTCCTACGTTGTAATGAACAGGCCCTACGTTCTTAGAAAAAACGTTCTTCATGGGTTATTTCAATAGTTAAGGCTTTTTAGCTATTTAAAAAGGTTCTTCTTGGAATTCTGTTTAAAAGGAAACGTCTCATTTGGGGGAACTAAAAGATCATGGAAATGTTTGTGTAATACTGTATGGAAATATGAGAGAATAAACTTAATCAATCACTGTAAATTATGTAAAAAAAAATCAATCACTAAGCAAAAAACAAAAAAAAATTCTTCACTGCTTTTATCATACTTTTTAAAATGCAATGGTGATACCAGGATCTGGTGGTACAGACATTAGAGATTTTTATAGTATCATTTCTTATATTATACCTTGTGTAGAAATGTCAATCCGGGTCCCTGGGGATCCTTAAAAAGTTTTCAAATCTAGCTGATCTTTTAAGGAAACAAAATGTCTTAAATTTGTCTGAAATGTTAGGAATTTGATCTTAAGCGAATTTAATCAGCATTGACTTTCTATGGTTTCTCTCTGCCTTCAGAGTCTGTGTTCTAAGACCACCATGCAGACGGTTCGAACTGCGGACACCAACCAAGTGGACAGGCTAATATTCAGAGAGTCTGACAACGACCACAAGGTAAAAACTGCAAATCATATTCACCCTTAAACACTAGGCAACAACCACAAGTGGTGTTCGAGTCAAACCGGGACTTTTGAATGAACAGGAAAAAAAATACTCCCTTTATTTCTGTAGATAATCCCCTGCTGCACTAATGCACTTATCCCAGTGTTTCACTAGTGCCCGGATACCATCAGGATAGGAGGTTTTCTCAGTACGCCAGGAGCCATGGTCTCGGATGGCCTGCTTCATGTCTGAAACACTGGCCTCCCAGGAACTCCCCAAACATGTAGAAATCACTTGTTGTGAGGTCAGGATATGGCAGTAATTCCCAGCCAAGTTCCTGTAATGTACAAGTGGTGTTCGTGAATGATTGTGTGTACAGTTAACACAGAGTGATGCATCTCTTCCACAACTTGCCGATCTGAGTTCCACTCGCTGAAAGTTCACAGGAATGACTGCAGTGGGCTCCGAGCCACCCGGTCTGGGATTATCATTCTTGGACATGCGGCCATCTTTAAAATGTTTGAACCATTTAAAATGTTAAGAGAGTCATCAAATATCAGTCGGTTTTATGCCTTCATTCACAGAAGTCCTGGTTTGACTTTAATGCTTCTTGTAATATAGTTTACAATAGTACTTCATTGCCAATCCATTCTTGCAAACCAGCATCCTCATATCATCTTGAATGGGATTTCTGATTATTTAACGATATTTGCCGTGAAATTATAACATTTTATCTAGTATACTGTACATTTCTGATCACTACAGAAAATGTGTTTTTCTGTATACTGCAGCCAGAAATTACATTCTTTTAAAATCTGTTCATCTCCAAATGTGAAAAGGAAGAAGATTTAATTTAAAGACTTCATTCCGACAGCAGAATGAGCAGCGGAGACGTTTTGACAGGCTGTATCTCATTACAAACTGAAATGATTAGATTTAAGCCTGTTTTTTTTTTTTTTTTGTAGCTATCTAGCAACTTGATAAAAACCTGACATTCACTTTGTGCTAACAAGGTTTTATACCGTACATCTTCATGTAGATGGACCTTTTATTTTTTTTAATCATTACATTTTATACACTGCCGTCTTACTGCACCTCATATGATCTTCGAAGGAATACAATTCATGGATTATTAAGGTGAAAGATATTAATGATTTCTTAAATGTATGTGTTGAATTATAAGCATAAAACCCCCAATTTTTTTGTATGTTATTTTAATTGACTTTATTTGCCAAAATCCAGCAGGCATCATCCAACCACCAGATATAGTCAGATATATAAGTCTTGAGCCACACCTCATTTCTTCATGTTAAAATGGATTAAATTAAAGAAATCGCACCATATTTTTACTGTACCAGGCTGCAAAGTGTCTAAAGATACAATTTAAAAATTGGTCGTTTATGTACGAACCTTAGCAGCAGCCTCATTTCCCCTCTCATCTGACCCAACTACTCAGCATTCAGCATCACCAGTCTACTAATCAAGCTGGCCTGATCATCTGTCATCATCTGTGCCTGTTTCTTATTGGTCCATGCCTTAAGTTTGATGATTTGTATGCTGGAATGATTCCTACGTCATGTCACAGTGTGCCTTAACAAACAGGTGTTTGTTAACAAAAACTACAGATACAGGGACTGGATGAAAATGTGAACCAAAAACTTGCACACATAAAAAAAATCAAATAAATTAAAAATACACGTTCCAGGAAGGCTTCCTCAAGATGACATTAAAAATACAAGAACCTCTGACTCTTTGCAAGCAAAATATGAAGAAATGAGGGGTGGATCAAGACTTTCGCATAGTACTATAGCTGAGATTCTCCCATGACTTTACATTACAGTGGTTTAGGCCTTGTTATTCTGGAGGCTGATGGTACACACTTGGTTCTGCATTCTGTCTTGTAGGTTGTGCTAGAACTCGAAAAGAAGCTTTTTAACTACATTAACCAGGATGTTTTCCGGGAAAACAATGGAACGCTGGTAAGCTGCATATTCTCTGTTTATCACAGTACTACTCACTCACTCATGGTCTATACCGCTTCACCCTGTATATAGTATATCCTGTACGCTATCCCAGGGTACGAGGTGGGGTACAGCTTGAGTAGGGTGCCAATCCATCGCAGGGTCACCATTGGGGTCCTTATGTTTTCATGCTAGTGTCATCGAGATTTGTATAAAGTGCAGTGAGATTAACCCTGGAAAACCCAGACCAAATTATCCTAATAGGAGATCTATCTCCTTTGGCTGCCAAGGAGCCAAATGGCAC
>JAQQZS010000038.1:7790167-7818885 GCA_030068045.1 Platyallabes tihoni
CCCCCCCCCCCCCCCCCCCCAATTCCCACCAACCTCCCTATGAAACTATTGAGTGATGTCATCCATTTGGCTCTCCAGTGCGCTGATGTGCATAAGTGTGACCTGAATACACGCTATTTATTGTTTTTACCACCAACACACTGAAATGTTCCTCTTCACTCAAGTGCAATGATGTCAAAGATGTTTAATAAAGCCGGACAGACATGTTGTTCAGTGGGCTATTGTCCTCCAGCATGTGGAGTGTTGTTGAACGACATGGTTGAACCATAAGTGCGATGACATTAATCACTACAGTTCTTTACAGTGAATGGCCTAGGACTATCTATTAGCCCTCAGTGACATGTTTTGGTCAGATGAACATAAGGATGTTTGTGTTAGACGATGTGAAAGAGAATCTTTGTTTTAGCACATCGCTCATTTCTAAGGTTTAACGACAGGCTCGAGTTAAGGCAAGGATAGTTAGAGTAAGCTCTTGAAATAACCCTGTACTCAAAACCATGGTTTTTAAATGATCAGCACATTTTGCATGGCTGATTCTGAGTGTATAGATTAGTGTCGAGTTAAATTTGTTAACGTTAATTCATGTTCCGTAATATTTTTATCCTGGAACGGGTCACAGTGGATACAGGGCCTGGGAGTACAACTGGAATACACCTTGAACAGGATGGCAGTACAACACAAAACACCCTGAACACATACAAACACCCATTCTCATCTTTTTTTTTAATCTAACGCCGCCAATCCAACTGAGAGCAGTTTTTTGGGACGCAGGAGGAAAGTGGAGAACCGCCAGAGAAAGATCAGAAACCCGAACTCAGGATCGAATTGAGAGCTTTCAGTTAAAAGGCAAAAGAACTCAGCAGTTTTAAATTTGCATTTTCAGATACGGAATGTTTTGAAATATGCTTAGGACACGTGGTGTAATGGTTAGCACTGTTACCTTGCACCTCCAGGGTCCGGGTTCGATTCCCATCTCTGTGTGCATGGAGTTTGCATGTTCTCCATGTGCTTGGTGGGTTTCCTCCGGGTACTCCGGTTTCCTCCCACAGTGCAAAGACATGCAGATTAGGCTAATTGGCGTTCCCAAATTGCCAGTAGTAATTTGCCAAATTGTGATGTATTGGCACCCTCTCCAGGGTGTACCCCAGCTCATGTTCTAAGCCTCCTGGGATAGCTTCAGGCCCCCCTGTATAAAGGATAAAGCGGTATAGACGAGGAGTGAGTGAGTGAGTGGTTAAGGACAGTAGACGAATAAGTCAAATATTTTTATGATGCAGATGATATGTTTTGAAATCGCTTTTGTTATTTTTGCGTTATTGGTTTTTATTTGATCTTTTATTTTAAATGTTAGGCAATGACATTTATTATAAATAAACTTGTGACAGGATCATTGGCACCTAAGGCTTACCCATGCCCACAGGAACCACAGGCCATATGTATATACACACTATTAGTCTGACTGTTGTTGTTGTTCCTTAATTACCTAATGCCGTATGCATTATTTTATAGTTTTGAAAAAAAAAATCCAGTATGGCTCTAAAATGCAGAAAATAAATCCAAACTTGTGTCCAAACTTTTGACTGGTACTGTACATCAATCCTACCACTATGGACTGCTCAAATCTTTTTCATTTATAACATTAGCAATTTGCAGGACTTTGCATTATCAAACTTTTGAACTTCTACTGTTCTTCAATCTCAGCTTCATCACTCATGTTCATAGTTGCTCTCAGACAATGTTACCGGACGTAACCACTGATACAGGACGGAAAAAATCTAATGCACTTTCATTAATATCAGTATTTGTATCTGTTTAGAACACATTATCAATCTGTTCTCTTAGATTCAATGTGTTCATATGTAATTACATTCGTTCTGTTTACACACGTGTTCTCTGGCTTAAATTTTTTTTTTCTTCTTTTTACTCGACTGACGACAGCGATCACTTTTTCTTTTTTTGTTCTCCGTCTTTGACTGGCAGCATTAATAACTCGTACCAAGCCAAACACGGCAGGTGGGTCAGGTGACCCATCTTTGAATACAGTTTTTGATCCCTAACCTTGATTCATTAATAGCTTGTCTCTTATCAGCCTGCCTTTTCCTGTCTGTATTAACCAGTTTATATTGCCCTGATTACATGCGGCCTGTCTCAATGTGCCTTTGTTTGGCTTGTCACTTATTTGGCATTATGTAGAGCAAGATAATGGATCTGATAGGATATGGAACGGTTAAAAAAAAAAAAAAAAAGAAAGAAACTGCCATGGAGACTCTTACACACTCTCATTGTCCCCGTGCTGATCAGACATGCAGGTCTAAGACAGTGACATTAAGAGCAATAATGTCAGGAGTCAGTCAGACATTAAGATCACCGCCAGAGAGGAATCACTAAGTGTTTGGGGGAAGAAGAGGTCTCATGAGAGCCTGAATCTCAGAGCTGTTTCTGGAATCCCGCTGGAACACACACACAGGCCTCTAAACGTTCCTGACTTTTACCTTCTCCTCAAGAAACTGTAATGGTAGCTTATCAGACTATTGTTTGCGCTATTGTTTAAGTGTTCCTGTAGATACTGCTACTGCACACAGCAACCTGTTGCTCTGCATCTTTCTCTCTCTCTTTCTTACACACACGCACATGCACACGCACACATACAGGTGGATGGTTGTTGAGTTTATCACAGAGGCCCCATTAATTAGCCTAATTAGTCTTGCCATGGGCAATAAGGGCCTGATAGTGGCTGACGGTCTCCGGTTCGCACGCCCAGGCCGGCCGTTTACTCTGGCAGATACGTTTGTGTGCGCTAATCACCCACATCCATCACCTCGCCCTACTGCACCGAACTGCTGTTTGCCGTTGCATTAGAGCGGCGTAATCTAGATCAGCTCTATCTGAGTGAGCATGCACGTGTGCGCACGCGTGTTAAGTCTGTGCGCTTATTTGTGAGAGACGGAGACGACCTAAAGTGCTGCTTAAAAGTGGATAAACACAATCTCTCATGAATGCTCATGAAGGAGTATATAAACATGGATTATTTAACTAATCGAAAGACTTTTCGACGTTACAGTTCAGTGAATATATGCATTTTGTATTTTGTGTGTTGAATATGTGTTGGATTTTCTTTAATTAAAAAAAACAAAAAAAACCAAGATCAGGATCTTGTTGGGGTCAGTGCGCAGGGTCAGCCATGATACGGCGCCCCTGGAGCAGATGGGGTTAAGGGCCTTGCTCAAGGGCCCAACAGTGGCAACCTGGCAGAGCTAGGACTCGAACCTCCAACTTTCCGTTCAGTGACTCAAAGCCTTAACACACTGAGCCACCACTGCCCCCAATATATATGTGTGTGTGTGTGTGATTGATTGGCATCCTGTGTTGGATGAATTCTCCCACCTTGCATTCAGTTTTAGCAGGAAAGGTCCAGATCCTGATCAGGATAAGCCGTTTCAGAAGACAATTGGATTTAAATTCAGCAGCTGCATTTAGATTGAGATTTAAACTGTAAAACCTTTTTTTTCTCAGTTTGATACAAAAGATTTTAATTCTGCATTTATGCATATTTTTTTAAACTAGGAAACGTTCAACTAAAATATTTCTTTCTTAAAAGAGATGTTATAGAAACCAGGAAAATGATTGATGTACAATATTAGTATAGTATGTTAGTAATATATAGTATAAAATGCACAAATACAGCTGATACGCAACATAAGGAAAGACTACAGAAATGCGTTTTTTTTTTTAATATAAATTCCTGTAAACCGAACCAGACAGTCGCAAATACATACAGATTTGTATTTAGACCTGATGAACTTTATTTATTACCAAATGAACTTTGAGGTGTGTTTCGTGCTTCATATCTGCCGATATACCTTTCGCAGCCACCTCTTTGCTCTGGTCAAACATTTCCATCGTGCTTTCCAGCCATGGCCGCTGGATCAGTCTCAGTCATTGCTCCTGAGACTTCCTGTTTCGTTTGTGTGGTCTGTCCTAAAGAAAGGCTGCACTGTGGTCACTTTGAAGACCCCCAAACCCACCCCTCTAAAGCCTACCCACCTAAATTCCCACACTCTGCATCTCTATCCCTTTTTATCCTCCTTTCCTCTCTCTCTCTATCCTCCTGTATCATGCACTCCGTCTTTCTTCCTCAGCTCTTTCATCCAGGGAATCATCTCTTTAGCAACTCTTTAACATACCAAAACACTCCTTCATTTCCACATGTTTAAAGCACCATCAATGCTAATTGCACCAGGGCCCTGTGCAAAAGCCCCCAGCCAGCTTGTGTTTGGCCACCCGGTCAGGGGTCTGTGTGTTAGCCGGATGTGCGTTAAGCAGCTCTGCCCGCTTCTGCCCCCTGACCCTCTCGAGTTTGCCATCACCATGGAGCTGGCCGGAGTGATGGAGTGCTAAGTGGCAGCTGTGGAGGACCCGGGCTACAAGGGATGAGCCGTTGCCAGGTCTCTGTTTACTGAGCCAATTCTGCTTAGTTAAATGAGGGGATTCATCATAGAAGCCTGTGTGATATTGTTTGTCTTTTTTGGTAAGTCGGTCTACGCAAGTGACTGTATCCTAGCAGCTGGAATGCTAAAGCTTTCGTCAGTGAAATTCTGATTTGGTTCATTCATTTTAATACACTGGGCCGTGGTTAAAAGAGGTTCATTTATTCATTTAATGTTCAATTCATTTACACTGAAAATTAGTGTATTAAACGTATAAATTGTACTGTTGCTCGTCTCTTACTGTAAGTGCGCTGTTTTCACGTCCATCCAGCTGTTCTTCTGGTCTTCGTCACTTTTACGTTTTATTCTTTACACCATAATCTTTATCCAATTGACTGCATTTGCATTTACATTATGCTTTTCAACCCATCCTTAATTAAGAATTTAAAACCCGCTTTGTTTTATGATCGCTGTTCGTTAGGGTTCTCTTGCACGTTTTTGACGGTGATGTGCGGCATCTAAAATTCCTGACATGTACCATAACCTGTGCATTGTGGATTAACAGTTGTGTATGCAATCTTGTCGTTTGTGTGTCTGCAGCTACCCGTACAGTGAGGACAGCAGTAAGGGGAAGGAGTACATGAGTACGCGATGCCCTGCCTGGTGTGACCGCATCTTCATGTGTTCTTCTGCCAAAGACCTGGTTGTAAAGGTCAGTCCAGCCTAAATTACATCCTCATTCACACTGTTACACCATGCATGAAACCAAAGGGCATATGAAAAAAACAATTACTGTAGTGTAAGTTTTGTTTTTGTTAAAGATTACTTTGAGAGTTGAAGTCGAGCAGTTTTCCCCGCGTTTTTCCTCTTGTTCTCTCCGTCTCCCGTCAGTAGTTCAAGCTGTGCCAGGGTCACAGATGGAGTGGGTGCTGAATATGTAAACTTTCATCTGCCATGCAAAGCTCATTGTTTACACTGGCAGAATATACAGGCCTGCTCTCATAGAGGGCCAGGAACGCATGTCTGCTTTATAAAGCTCCGTAAGTCTCCATCGAGCTGGGCAGATCTCTGTTACTCTGGCTGCTCTCTCTGAGTCAACTTGCAGCCCGCCAGGCCAAGCTGCTCTGAGCTCTACTAGAACAGTAAACTCCTTTTCTTTCCTTCTATCCTCCTCCCTGGCTAGGTTTAGACTTGGCATGAGCGGCCGCCTCACATGTTCTGGTCACAAGTGTATATCGAAATGGAGCACCAATCACACCTGTTATTTCCTTTGCTTTGATTGTTGGATAAAAGCGGGTTAATCAGTGTTCATGGTTAAACAAAAATGCTATCTGATAGCTGAACACATGCAGAACCCAGTCAAAATATTTTGAAGCCAAACATCAGGTCCGAAGCACTAATAGACATTTCAATTCCTTCTGCATTTCCTTCACCAAGCTTCTTAAATTGTTTTGTTTAATTACATGTATTGACATTAATAAAGAGCGAACAGTCCTGATTTAATATACCGATTAAAACCTCTCTAAGGCAAAATCAACAGATAATAAAGCCGGAACAAAACATCCATCCATCCATCAATCCATATCATGTGTATGGTCACGCCCAAGGTGTTCCAACTCATGTATGGTGTTCCAACCCAATGGTCAGTTGGGTGGGGTGTGTGAGTGGGTGTTCTTGTGAGCTGTGATGAGTTGGAACACCTCGTGCCTTCAGATTCCAGGGGCGTGACCATACAGATGATATGGAATGATTGATGGATGGTGTTCCAACTCATCACAGCTCACAAGAACACCCACTCACAATAAACACCCCACACCCAATAAACTCTGGGCAATTTTTCAAACGCCAGTCTACACCCATGGCTTGACCATGACTGTGGGAGGAAACCAGAGTATACAGAGGAAACCCACCAAGCATGGGGAGAACATGCAAACTCCATGCACATAGATTCGAACCGGGCTACCCTGTAATCCCGCTGCCAGCACAAAACATTATCAAATATAACAGTACGTGTGTTCCAGACCACCTCTGCATGAAGTTTGAGTGATTGGACTAACACAAGCCTTTTGACCCCATTCAGACCTGTAGTTACTGCTGTCTACTTGTGATCTGATTACGTAAGACTGATGATCATATTAAGTTTGAATACAGTCTGTGTCATGCCATCTCTCACTCTTTTTACTTTCTGGTTTTAATCTTAAAGATTTCTAAAAATATAAATAAATTAATTAAATTTTTAAAAAAAACACTGTGGTTGACTTTGTGCGCAGTTTTTCTTTAACCCATTCCATGATGTTACATCATTAATATTACAGTACATTTGTCTGTACTGATAATAATGATGGACTTGAAGATCAGCAGAAAGGATTTTAAAGGGAATGAAGCAGACAGAACTTAACTGACTGGTGGTTTGCACATGCTTTCTTTAAACACCACATTTAGCTTCGTTCGTACTCATTAAGGAACTCAAACGCTCTTCATTAGTAGTTCATTTAGAGGTCTTTTATTAGATTATACAAGCTTATGGGGTGCTGAGTTTCACTTTATGACTCCTTCCTTCCTTTCTTTCTTTCTTTCCTAGTCTGTAGTACTCCCTGCCTTATTTTCTCCTTAATTTCATCCTCTCTGTCCCTCAATTTCTTATCCTCGTTCTTTCTTTCTCACCATCACACACTCTTTCCATCTCCCTCCCTCCCTCTCCCGAAGGCAGAAGTGGTACAGATTGTTGAGACATGGACCCGTAAACAGAGCTGTGTGCAGCGTCATCGATCATGCCGTGCTCCGTTAGCTCTGTGCCGTGTTATTTTCTGCTTGCCGAGCCCTAACACGCTGAAGGTTTGCCTGCAGCGGCGGGTTGAGGAGCTTCCGCGCTCTGCACCGTAATGAAGGCTCGGTGAAGCGTGCGCGCCGCCGCAGCCCTGGCCCCTGCCGTAATTTGTTTATCTGTCTAAAGATTACGCAGGCCGAAAATCCACAATTTTATGCTGCCTTTGTAAATTATCAAGGATCTTTTTGATGAATGTATCTGTGCCACTGCTAGCAAAAAAAAAAAAAAACCTAGTGCACAAATTGGAATGTTGAAGCGTAGCCTGAGATCGAAAAGGTAGCGTGTGTGTGTTTATCAGATCGTAGTGCAAGGATGACCTGTATGCTTCTGTATTATTGGTTTGAAGTTCATTCAGAATGAATTTTGTGCTTCGAAAGCCCTCGTATTTTTTTTTCTCACTCTTTTTTGAGCGCACCTCAGCATTCTCAAATAGGTCGACTGCAATGTTCCGTGTTTGAGTGTATGCTCTAAAAGTGCAGTCTAAACAATACAAGCTTCCTTATTTCGTCATGTAATGTCAACTGTCAGATATGCACTATATTTACTGTACAGAGTAATTAGGCATTAAGAATTGGTTATACAGTCCATATTTCTAATACAAATTTATTGGAACATATTGTACTTTATTACATAGGAAAATGAAAGCTGTTCTTTAAATTCCCATGTAGGCACCGGCCACCACTTCTTGCATCGTTCACCGAGCTTGGGGTTCATCAGCTTTGCATGACAATTTTTTTTATTGTCTCTGTACAGTAGTGTTGCATTCCATCCTTTCACTGTATTGTATCTCTGCACAAGAACAATGGAATTCCCCACTTCGTAGTGTAATCTTGTCCACTTTTTTTATTGCTTTTATTTAGTTTTTTTATTCAAAGAATGTTTACACCTGCACACTTGATAATTCGTGCGATTAGCTAATGAGCTGATCATGTGGTGCAATGCCTAGAATCATGTAGATACAACAGCTACAGGTAATGTTCAGATCACACAATTAGAATGTGGAAAAAAATTAACTCATTGATTTTACCTGTGGTGTAATTGTTAGTCAGACTGGCTGGTTTATGTATATTATACAACATATCTGTTTCCCAGAATTTGCACGCACAACCTTCTGTAGAGTTTCTTAGAATGGTACAATAAAGAAACAACATCCAGTGAGCAGAACTTCAGACGGAAACGCCTTTTTGATGAAAGAGCTGGTCAAAGGAGAATTGCCAGAATTGTTAAAGCTGATGGAAAGGCTACCATAATTCAGAAATCCACTCTTTACACCTGTGGTGAGCAGAAATGCATCTCAAAATGCACAACATATCGAACCTTGAGGAGAATAGACATCACCATTTGACTTCTGTTAACCAAGAACAGAAGGCTGAGGTTGCAGTCGGCTTGCAGTCCACAGGTGAACGCTGGGGGAAAAAAAAAACTTAGCCTGGTTTGATGAATGCCAGTATATGATGAACACCCATGGTAGGGTCAGAACTTGGCTCCAGCATCATGAATCCATGGATTCAACCTACCTTTAGTCAGCAGTCCAGGCTGCTGGAGGTGGTGTAATGATGTGGGGAAAGTTTGTGGCACACTTTGGGCCTGTAAATATCAATTAATCAGTGCTTGAATGCCTCAGTCTGTTTGCGTAATGTTGCTGACCATGTGCGTCCCACAATTTACCCTCTTCTAATAACTACTTCCAGCATGGTAACGCATCATGTCACTCTCAAGTCCTCTCAAACTGGTTTCATGAACATAAGTTTAATGTTCTTCAATAGAGTTCCCTGGTAACAGATTTGAATGCAGTAGAAAGTCATTAGTAAGTGGCAGCCTTACAGCATATGAGTGCATTAAAGAACATTTTTCACAAAATTCCATGAAGCAACCTTGGCAGCATGGACCAGAATTTCAAAAGAATATCTTCCCAGGTTTTATTAATTTATAATAAAGTGCTCCATGAGTGTCAATACATACAGTATTCACATGACATGTTCCACTCTACAACATTTATGTTGGATTAATATTTTTTTCTTTAATTGCTTTTTGTTTAACTTGGTCTCAATTCATGCCATCGCTCAGAAGTTTCACTGCACCTAGAATGTAACCAGCTGTTTGTAAGAAACCACCACGTACTGGTATAGTAATACTTACTCAACAATTGAAAATACATTTGGAAGAAAAACTGAAATACAGCACCATATTAGTATTTTAAGGAGGTTCAGGTGCTTATTCAAGCCTCAGTGATATTTGTGTCCAATCATTTGGAATTTCCCACTTTTAATTAAACCTGTGTGGGTCATTTTAAGCCATTTTGGTGGTAGAAATAATGTATTCCCAGTTCTTTTTTTTTATATTTATGGCATATGGCAGACCATTTTTTCCAGAGCAACTTACATTGTTCAAGGGCCCAACAGGGGCAACTTGGTGGAAACCCTTCCTGGGACCGTCTGAACCATAGTCCAATGCCTTAACCATTGAACTACCCCATCCCTGTTATTATTAATTATACCTAATAATATGATCATTAATTTTTTCACTTAAAATAGACATTTTCTGATGAAATTTGTCATGTAATAATGTTCATTTGTTATTGTCTGTCTGATTGTGCAAATAGTTCAAATGTATTTGAAAAGTTGAAAAATGTTACTTTTACCTACATTTTTATCACAATATTCTTGAGAGAATTTGGAATTTATTCAGGTCAACATGTTCTAAATATTTGTTTGCTAGCTCCAAATGTCTGTTTAAAACAGTTAAGTGAAAATGAGGCTTACCTGTGCACTGTTTTACTTTTTTTCTTTTCTTTTTTTTCTTTTTGTTTATAGCCAGAGACTGAGGAGAAGTCAATAACATATGACAATATAGGGCCCAATGTCTGTATGGGGGACCACAAGGTACGTAACCCTTCATTTGTGATGCATCTGTGTGTAAATCTGTGACCCCAAGTGCATGGTTGTGAGCATGTCTGGTTGGCAACACCCAATGAGTCTGTGGGTTAGGAGTTTAACTGGGAGTCTGGTAGTGCAAGTGGGACTGAGAGCCAGTGTGCCAGTGTACTCTGATTCTGTTGCCTTCCTCAGACTCCCAGTATGTGGCTGTGAGGGAGTCTGTGTGTTTGACTGGGTGCCTGACTGGGAGGGAGTTTGTGTGTTTGACTTGAATCAATGAGTCTGACAGGGATAGAGTCTGTGTGCCTAACTGGGAATATGCGTGTCAAAGGGGATATGCGTGCCTAACTGGGAATTGCTGTTTGGGCAGTGTGGTGACTGGGAGAGAGTCTGAGTGCCTGGCTAAGAATCTGTGTGTATTACTGGGAGTGAGTCTGTGTGTGGCTGACTAAGATGGGAAACGTGTTTCTGAAGTGGTAGGAATCTGTTTGCTTGACTGTCTGTGTGGGTGACTGGAGTGTGTGTGTGGGTTTATGGGGGGGGGTGTATGTATTGGTGACTGGAGTGTGTGTGTGGGGGTGGGGCGTCTGTGGGGGTGACTGGGAGTCAGGGAGTCTGATTGGGCAGGAGTGTGTGAGAGACTGAGAATCTTTCTTACTGGGAATCTGTTTGTATGACTGGGAGTGAGTCTGTGTTGACTGGGGGTCTGTTTAAACGTGTGATTGTGTGTCTCTAACAGCCTTAACGGAATCTGAATGAATTTCTGTATTTTGTCATATAACAAATTTACATTGAGTTTGTCAGTTAAGCTTAACATTTTTGCTTCCTAAAAAAAGAAAGACGGAAAACAAATGGTAAGCAGAAACAGTTTAGAGAAAGGATTCATCTCCATCTCTGCTTGATTAACCTCATGTCGTCTTGATGATATAGTCAGAATTACACTCACCCCCTAAACATCTGTCATTTTTATCGTATTGATCGAAAACTTCAAAAGGTTTTTCAACATGCTTGCATTAACATAGTGTTGCACATGATGAGACTTTAAAGTGGGAGAATATTGATATTTACTGGAAATGCACAAGGGATAAACAAGTCTGAAGATTCTCGATCATCCAGGTGAGGATATCTGGAGTCATGTGAACTGGACGACTTCTTAGTTCAGTACATCTTACATACTGTATACGCCCAAATTATGCATGGAGACAGAGAGAGCTGCTGGACATTTGCATGCGTGTATGAGATACAGTCAGGTGAACTTTTTGCATGAGCCACACACAGTCATCAACAGCACAGTCATCTCTGCATTAGATATAGGGAAAGCCTAAAAGTATCCCATGTGTTAAGATAGAAGTCTCAAAGTTGATGAAGCTGTTATTGATCCCTTGTTTTCTCTTTTCTTTTCTGTGTACCTGTATGTTTTGCAGCCTGTCTTCCTGTCCTTTCGGTTAACCACAGGGGCAGGTAAACCTATTGCAAATATGCACAAGTGTTGTGTCATGCAGTGATGTGGTAAATATTATTTTCATTCATTACTTTTTTGTTTTCTCATTTTTAAAAATCACACCATCTTATTAGAATTTAAGTAGATTGTAATGACCATGCGTGACTTGTTACTCTGTGTGTGTGTTTGTTTGTTTGTGTGTTTATTTGTGTGTGTGTTTTAATTGGCTAGATATATGCTGCCAAAGAACGGAGGGGATTACACCACAAGCGACCCTGTGAGAAACTCAGACAGCTGGATGCACACACACGTACACATACATACACACTCTCTCTCTCATATACACGTTCACAGAAAACCCTGATAAGACTTTTCAGCCGGACTGACCAGTCGTAGTGAAACAAGTGCAAGCTAGCACACGGATTAAAAAGGCAGCATGCACCCACGAGTGAATTAGGATTCAGGAACGCATACCAAGCAGCAAGCACACACACACACAAACACAGCTCACGCTTCTCACTTCTCTTGTTGGACACTCTTCCTGCAACCTTTTTTGTTTCCTGAGCACCAACAACTCAAAGGACATCTCTTCTTATATAATATAGCCTTGTTGCCAAAACTCTAATAGAAAATCAGAAGTACTACATATTTTAAAGACAATACTTGCGATTTTTAGATATGCCTCTACATTATAGAAGATACTTCCATATCTTGTGTAAGATGTTTTAAGAAGTGCAATGCAAAAAAAATGTTATATATATGTATAGTGTTAGGTTTATTTGTACATTGGATTATTATATAGTGGTGATGATGTTTTTAGTGTTGTTTTCTTTCGCTGTGCATTCTCTTTTGGTTTAGATTTTTTTTTTTTTTTTTTTTTTTTAGTTCATTTCAACAGTTGATGCAAGTTTGCTGTATTTTCTTTACTGACTTTACTCTTACTTATGCTTTTTTTTTTTTTTTTTGGCATACTCGTGTGCCCAGAACACACCCTCGTGTTTCTGAAATCCACCAAGTCTCATTTTATATACTGTACATTTTAAAGAGATGATAATTTATGATTCTTATCACAATGATTACACTGAGGTATGGCTAGAAACCTGTCGCTTCTCAGCTGAACCATTTGAATAGTTAGTTATATATATATATATTTTAAAACACACATCATCTGAAGTGCACCTTTATTTGCAGTTATATGATTTTCACGTAGCTTTTCTAAGCTATCCTACCAGTGTCATAGGCCATGCAAGTAGCTTTATAAGATATTGTTTCATATAGCAGTCTCATTTGGTTATTGCATTATTGTTCTTATCCTAACTTATTTCTGTGTAATAATATGATTCTGAATGTGATATTTTAGGTAGGCTTGGGTATCTTTAAAAAAAACTTTTGTTTTTTTTTCTTCTTTGTGTTACTGCATCATGGTGCCAAGTATTGTACACAGCAGACAAATGTGTGTTAAGAATTTGCATTTCCTCATATTGATTTTAATTTAGTACACTACATAGTTCACAGTCCGTGTGAAGCAGGTAGTTTGATTTGGATTTCTTTCTTTTTTTTTCCCCTCATTTAAATCACCTTAAGTGAGAATTTGCAGCAAAATCCATGTCATCTTAAGATTTTAAGAGTGGCTTCCCAAACTGGCATAGCTCTACTAAATAGTGTCAAAATAGTGTGCTAACTAAAAATGTGAAATAGCCTACTACTACTTTGCAGGCCTATTTATGGCATTAATTATGAGGTTTTGGGAGAAAATTGAAGTGGTGATGTAGACGACACGAATGTATTATATTAGCCAAAAAAAAAACTTCCACGTACTGTCTAGTAGTAGCTACTATTTAGTACGATAGTATGCCATTTTGGACACCGCTCAGCCCCCTCTCCCACCCCCCAAAAAAAAAGTCCCGCCGGTCACATGATGCGGTGTGTTCCCTCTGTAATCGCAGATAGAGATTGAGCTCCATGGGTGGCCTGGCCTCTTCAAGCAATAAAACCATTAGACCTGAACAACTGAGTGTTTGTCATTATTCATTTCACAAATTTTTACATAAAGCAGTCTGTAATGTATACAATATGTGAAATAAGATTTATATATATATATATATATATAAATAAAAATATATATATTATTATTATTAGACTGTAGTATTAAAATTATGAAGACTTCTTACACACAGCAACCTGATGACATCCTCAGCTCCGACCTTCGTGTCGTACATGCTTTAACCGATAGTTTCAGAGTGTGTGTAATTATATATTCCTCTGCAAACCATTCAGTTGTGTTGTGCCATTGCTAGGGTTTCAAACACGACAGAAAACTGTATTTTGAAAATGTAAAATAATTTTCGTAATCTGCATTCAGGAAATTTTATTTTACCATTTGTTTTTTAATCTCTTTAAAAAGATTATATATGAATTTCTCAAAACGTTGATTGTTCGATTTACGTTTGATATGCTTTAAAAATAAATAAATGAAAAATAGAGGTTATTATCTATGCCCTTTTATAAAAATCCAATTGAATGTCAGTAATGTGTAGTTTCATCTAATGATGTCCGTAGTCGCACCATTTGATAAATGGATATAAATTTAATTTTATGCATGGTTAAACAAAAAAAGTCCTCGCAGTGGAATTAACATAAAATTTTTAGTATCATCTAAAGACTAAATGTTTGGCCTTCTTAAGTATGCAAATGTGCACATAATTAATTTGATTTAATGAATTTTGATTTTATATTTTGTAAAAGTTTTACTATAAAATACTAGTAACAATTTCAGTAATCCGCTGACGAAGATTAGATGAACTAGATGATTTAAAAAATAATAATAACCAAAAACTTGAGTGTGTGTGTGTATGTGCCCTGCGATGGATTGGCACCCTGTCCAGGGTGTACCCTGCCTCGTGCCCGAAGCCTCCTGGGATAGGCTCCAGGTCCCCGCGACCCTGATCATAGGATAAAGCGGTATAGAAAATGAATGAATGAATGAATTATCGCATAATGTCTTTGGTAATTTAAATTGCGTTAAATAATTGCGGACACTCTAAACTGAATTCAGATATCCTGGTAGTAAGTCCTCTGGAAAGACATCATGACCTTTAGATAATCAATTTAAACAATTCGAATTACATTGCAGCATGAAACTACAAAATAGCTTCCTATTGTATAAAGAACTTGTAAATTCAATACAGAAAAAAAATCGCAATACAAGTAACAAGCACCTGTTGGCTTTAGTCGCTGTTAAGTATCATAAAGCTTTGCATTTATTTATAATTTTGGCAGCAGCAGACACATCCTGATCATGTTCGGGCTGAAACAAATGCATTGTTTTAACCTCACGTGGGAGCAGTGGACATCAGTTAAACGCTGGATGTACGGTGCATTATGGGTATTAATAGGATGTTGAAACAAAAACAAAATAGATCCAGGGAATATAAATTGTCCACTGGAAATTCAGACAAAATACAATACAACATGATAAAAAGCAGTGGTCATCTCTGTTTGATTTTCATGAAGACGGTAATGTTCAATAATTGCATCATAAATTAGTTTCAATATATGAATCATGTTTTTTTTTGTTAAGTTCATGTTGAAGTTTAGCGCACTGAACGAATTTTACTCTAAATATTTGTACAGCCTGTTTAATTCGAATTTTATTTATAGAATTCAAATCCTCCTCATTAAGATTAAAATCCAATTTTTGTTTCACTGAGTGTAATTTGATAAATGATCCATGGAGAAAATATTTATTAATATCTTTATCTTACTTGTTTAAATTAAGCTATTTCCTTCCATGTTTTACGGTAATTTAAGAGGTTAACGTTCACTGCTTATAACTTCTGAAAGTGAAAATAAGACTAACAGGCTAATTCCCAACACTTTAAGCAGTAACTGTCTAGATGGCTCTGTCCTACAATAATACAATAAAGAGTCTTTTTACTGCAATAAAGAGTCAAAATACAATAATTAACTAATCAATTGTTATAGCTAATATTGTGTGCAGTCTACCAAAACAAGAGAGACAAAAAGGTAAATAAGTTTGTGCGTTTCAGTCCTTCTTGTCTTTATGTGGCATCCATTAAGCAAAGTGTTAGTCACACTAACATTTGAAGACCTTACGAAATGAAATCTATTGAGACATAATTAAAACATAAGCTTGTTAAATAATTTATTGATAATACAAAGGTTTTCTTACTTCAGCACTGAAGCAATAATATTCTCTTAAGTCAGCATTTAACCCTCCATCTGGATCTGTGTTTACAGAGGTAGCCCTAAAACATAAAGTCCTTTTAAATGAAAAGAACCGGCCGGAGAGGATACTGTTAAAACTGTTAGAACAAATTCTATTTACATGATCATTTACACAACCGGAGGAGTTGCACGCGGCTTAAGTCTCAAGTCGTGAAACTTGGAGAAGTAGTGATAGACTGGGTTATTCTGCGACAGGAATAAGGAAATAAGTTTTCGTGCCACATGAGAGAATGAGTGCACAGTGGCCATGTCCTTTTGGCGGCTTAATAACATAATTTACTCGGTACAAAATATATACATCTGAGATCCGCTTGCGGCAGCAGTAGGAGGCTCTGAGGTCCCCTGTATACCCTGCTTAAGTTTTATTTTTTTCCCTTAAGTTCCTCAGCTTTTGGAGAAAGAGTCTGTGCTCAGCATCACAACGTGTCCGAGCTGCTGCTGCTCGGGCTCATAAGCGACAGGTTTGCCGACTTGTGCTTTTTCAGCAGTCTCGTAATTTTTTCGTCGTCTGAGTTGGGATCCAGCGGCTTGTTGTACTCATCGTCGTCCTCGTTATCCGAGCTTTCCTTCATTTTTTCCGTTTCCGAGTCGTGCTTCTTCTTAGCGGTGGCCATTTCAGCTGCGTGCTTCTTGCGCCACTTAGTTCTCCGGTTCTGAAACCAGACCTGTTGGTGGAGAGAAAATGAACATGTAACATATTTTTAGGGAGGTTTTGACTGGCACTTTAAACTTTAAGAGTTTTGTACATAAGGATACAGGTTAGGAAATATAAAGGGTCAATACAATTATTTTATTTAAAAAAAAGTTACGCTTTAAATACTTTTATTTGTATATTTTTTATATATATTGTATTTTATTTGCATATTTTTATATAGTAACTTTTACTGTCATGCATTAATCTGCAAACAACACAGCATAATAATAATAATAATAATAATAATAATAATAATAATAACAATAATAATTTGATGTTTAATGGCTATTTAAAAACGGTAACTTTCAAGCTGCCTTATGACAATGACCATTATATACATACGCTATATACAATTCGAATGCGTTATTTATTTTTAGTTATTCTATATCTAAAGGATCCGTACCTTGACCTGGCTCTCGGTCATTCCCAGTGAGTAGGCGAGGCGTGCTCTTTCTGGCCCGGCCAGGTATTTGGTCTGTTCAAAGGTTTTTTCCAGCGCAAAAATTTGCTGTCCAGAAAAAGTTGGTCTGGAGTGTTTCTTCTTCCCGTCCTTATCCAACATTATATTTGCTTGTGCTGAAAAAGACAAAATGTTTCGTTAGTTAAGTATATGAGTCAGTTTTGTTTTTAAAGGTAAGTAAATTCGTTTAGTTGTTTAGTGTTGTCAAACGTGGATAAGGATTAGTAGATACCTGTAACAGGTTGCTTATTAAAACAACATATATTCATATTCAATATTATTATAAGGTTCTTTCTCCCATATCCATACCCATGTATGACTACAGTCATATAACGTTGAAATAACAGTTACTTCGATGGCGGGACTCTAAATGTCCACAATTCGTCTGTTTTTAATGTCAATTATTGGAGTAATGCACTAATTCTTTACAGCGTTAATTTGCATCTTTTTAATTGGACTTTGCAGTGCATTTGTATTGAACAAAATAAATCGAAAAATCTAATGAATCTTGGTTCTCTACCTGTTTGCAAAAGTTTGCATTAGCTGTCTAAAAATAAATAAATAAATAAATAAATAAATAGTACGGCATGAAAAGAAAATGTTCAGATCAGTTCTCTTACCCTGGCAGGGCAGTCGGGGTTCCCTCCACGGGGAACTCTGCACCATCCCGGGCCAGAAGATAGGCGCTCTGCCCGGGAGCTCCGCCAGCGGCTTCGGGTAACGCGATACGGCAGCGGGGTTAAAGTACATCCCGGCGGTGGTGGCCAAGCCGTTTATCCGCGGAAAAGTGGAGAGCAGTTGCCCCGCCGTGGTGATGGGTCTTCCCAGGATATCGCTAATTCCGTGCGGTGTGCCCAGCGGGAGCTGTGAGGTGATGGCGGTGAGGGAGGGAGCCTTGAAGCCCGCGGGATTCTGCAGCGTGTAGGGGAACAGCGAGTTCTTCATCTCAGTCATGTTGTGAAGCGCAGCCAGGGGCGTGCTACCCAACACGAAAGCACTCTGCCTGTTAGCATCCATTTGCCCCACCGCTAACATTTGTGTGCATGAACCACGTAGTAAGCGCGTAAAAAAATCAAACACCAAACAAAATCATAAAACACTAAACGAAGTGCCAACGAGACAACTGCAGATGTCCACAACGCAGTTTATCCAAGACGAAGAAGTGCTGTTGAAAAGTCTAGAAACAAGTTTTAAGCAGGCAAAAACAACAGAATGTCTGCCCAAGTCTCGGGCGAGTCTCCGGTCAGAAGTGTCTGTAGTTCGGTGAGTGTTATCTGAGCGCTCACCGCGTTGCGTCCACAATCCGCTGCGTAGTCGGAAGTTGCAGGTCGTGTATAATATATTTCAGCGCGCATTAGCTCGACTCACTTTGGTAAATTGACTCAGTGTTATGATGCTCGCGCAGCTAGAGCCGCTGATAACCGCGCCGCCACCTGCACGCGCGTATTTCCCATTGGACAGGGGCTAAGTGAGGGCGCGCTGTGATTGGAGGGCGAACAGCAGGACGCTCCGTGTGCGCGTCACTTGAACAAAGCCGCACTCTATCAAGCTCTTATTGTGGCGCTATTAGAGACGCATCATACTGTAGAAAATCATTGTTTCCAGATTTGACAAAAAGACACATTTACTCTATGACCCATTACAGCTGACAATGTAAGTACATTAACCTCGATGCGACTGTGTGATCATTTTACTGTTGCTAATGAATTAAGCAGAAGAGTGCATTTCAGCTTTTTTTTGGTTTGTTTTGTTCTCTATTGATCTTTCAAAATGTTTAATTAAACATTATAATTTGATTACAGAAGACAAAAGCAAATGATTTACACGTTCACCCTGTGTTATGTACACGATTTCTAACCTTATACCTTATTTTTTTAGTCTGTTTTTTTTTTTTCATCCTTCTGAAAATCTTCAAAGATGGTCCGGGATCATGACTGATGCACAGCCTAGTCAACAATCAGTACGTGTAGCTACTGAGATTTATTCGAAACATTTCACTGATTAATTAAGACTAATTAACTGATGATATCTTTCTCCACACAACGCATAAACACGCGTAAAATCACATCGGCTATTCTGAGTGCCAGTTAGCTTTATTAGAAACAAGAAGCCATTAGCTTCAAGACATGCACTCATTATTTCAATGCCACATTCAGAGGTACTCCGGGATTTAGGCATACTTATTATTTTGGACAACCACTGTTACTACCACCACTAATAATAATAATTATTATTATTATTATTATTACTATTATTATTATTATTATTATTATAATAAATGTAGTATCTAGGCACTTATTTGATACCAATACCACCACCAATAACAAAAACAACAACAATAATAATATTAATAATAGCTGGACGCCTATATAATACAAGCTACCACCCAACAACAACAACAACAACAACAACAACAACAACATCACAGCAATAAGAACAATAACAGCAATAATAATAATAATAATAATAATAATAATGACAAATGGTCATGTATGAGTGCAAATCTTCACAACTTCAACACATCTGGGCCTGAAATGCAAAGTATTGGATACTTCAAATAACAATAGCAAATGCATTCGAGTATTTGTGTAATCTGTTGTTTTTTTTTAATAAAAAAGGAGGGCAGATAAAAATAGTGTTTTTCTTCCAGACTTTAAAAACAACAGTTATTCGTAAACTAAGCTATGATAAGGGCATCATGTATACGTCCTTTTAACATATTATTTTCATCTACTGTATATTTTATGGCCAATTTATTTACAGATTTTGAGCGTGTTATGTAATTTTGGCACGGGTACCAGAAGCATGGCGTAGAGCTGTGAGCGCAGTATTTGAATTGTACAGATATTTAAAGAGGCTGGAGCTCCTGCGGTGCAGTGTTTCAGCTGAAATATAACAATCAGCGAGGCAAACAGGAGGAGGAAATCCCCATGATAACACATCTGCTACCCCCCCTACCCCCTCACCTCTCTCTCTCTCTCTCTCTCACACACACACACACACACGTTCCAACATACACTGCCTTACTAAAACGCCCAGTTCAGCATGTACAACATAAACAGCTTGTCGGAGTTTGCACATAGGCTACCTTATTGCGTCTTGAAAAAGAAACACAATAACGCTTACATTTCTAATCCCAAACAAACACAGTACTAAAAATCTTTTGTTACTTAAGTTTGTTCGATGTGATTTTTGTTCGATGTATGAAGTAGATTTTTATTTGTGTTATAAAGCAAATCGGAACTCTGTAGTTCAATTAATAAGATTCGGGTTTCTTTCTTTCTTTCTTTTTGCTTTTTTATGGCCTACATAAATTGTATTTTTGTATTTTTCTGTACAGTGTCAGTAAGCTCACTTAACATACTGTCGCAAAACGTACCATTTATTTTTATTCCTCTTTTCTAATGTCATTATTAAAATGTATAATTTTATTAGAAAGAACAAGAAATAACAGACACGTTTTTCATATAATAATAATGATCGAGGTTCTAATGCATTATGGAGTTCAGAAAGAAAAAATTGTTATTGTTTTTAAACTTTACCAGCTCATATGTAGCAGAAATCAATTATGATTTTTTACGCCACCTGGAAGTGACGAGATACTGGGCTGAAAACAGCCTAAATAACACTGACAGTTATTGATTTTGTCTACAGAATGTAGCCCTGTGTCTGTCTGCCTCGCGTCATGCTAATAATCTCAAAATGGCACTTGACTTATCTCAGTGTTCCATCTGCATTCCTCCATTAGAGAACACTGATTTGATAAGCGTTTAGTAACCTAATAAAACAAATATTTTAATTCCAATAACCCTTTAATAACTAAACAAAACAATAATTAACCAGAGCAGTAATAACTGGTACTACTGCATTATAAAAATAAAAAAAAATTACATCTGATATGATAAAGGGTTTTTGGTTTATCAATTTGGTAAACTCTTGTTGGTTCCTTGTATAATTTTACAGGAAAGGGTTTTCTTTCTAAAGAGCACCCGAGGAACCCACTGAGTTTGCAACTGGTAGCTATCTAGTCGTATTACTCCTCCTCCGCCTTCTCTTCCTTCTCCCACTACTATTACTAATAATAATACTACTAATAAAAATCTGGATGGTTTATTATTGAGAATGTATATGTATGTATGTATGTATGTATGTATGTATGTATGTATGTATAATAATAATAATAATAATAATAATAATAATAATATTATGTATAGTAATAGAGGTGATATTAATACATTTGTTTAGTTAAATGTTACTAACAACAATAATAAAATTAGATACAATTAGTAATAAATAAACATTGCAATTTGTTTAAATACATTATATATATACAAATTTACAAATAGCCAAGCAAGCAAGCAAAATACACTAACTATAATTTTTTTTTAAACTTATTTTTAAAAGCGTTCATAAAGCAAAGCAGACTAAAACTAAAAAAACAAAACAAACAAATAAATACTTGTTATTGTTGCAAAAGGGAGTCATACGGTATGCACGCATGAAGGGAGCATGTGCAGGCTTTTACAGCCACCCAGTGGTACAACTATGCAATATTGGCTATGTGTTAAAACATATGCTACATTTGTATACTTTCTTTGGGAATGCAGACTGGTCCTTAAATCAATTGATGAACATTTTAAATTGAAAGTTTACAAGAAAAAATTGTCCAATTTATAAATTCATACAAATAGGAAACAAGCCACACATATGCTTTCTTGTTTCATGGCTTAATACGTTACCAAAAAATTGCAGTAGCTTGCAAAAGATTACAGTGCAAAAATGCAACATCCTTGTGTCCATACAGTTGGATTAATTGATGCAGTGTAACATATGCTTATAAAATGTGCACTTGAATGTACCTGTGGGATAATATTACTAACCGTTATGTATTCTATGATTATTAAATTTCATAAGAATTAGAAATTTGCTAAACAGTACACTGATTTAACATATCAGGTATACAGAAAGTGTCTATGTGGGCCATGTACATACACAACTGATACATTGTCCATTTTTCTAGTTAATTAATTTGCATTTGCCTAGTGTATTTAAAACAATATTATCTATACCATTTGTTATCAAAGTTGGGTTAGGGGTAAATTATTTTGATTCATTCATATTTTCTCACACATTTCATGCACATTTTCAGATATTGTTTTTGATTCTGTAAAGCTGCTTTGCAACAGTGATCATTGTTAAAAGCGCTAAACAAAACACACCAACAATTATTAAAGTGATTATACTGTATCTAAAAACAACAACAAAAACCCAAGTAAATCCAAATGAAGACTTAAATATTTATTAATGTAAATAATAAATTAAGAAACCATAATATAAAAATGTGTTCACTGATTATTTATTAATATATTTGTTCGTATAACTGTTACAGTTACAAATGGATCTTTGTAATAACTTTGTAAACTCCAGATTTAACCACCAATGAGCAACCCGAGGCTTAGTTAGTTGGGCCATAGTGCCACCCAGTGTTCAGATCTAGCAAGTGTACATCTTAATCTTTGAAAGTGCTACAATATAGACTAAGGTTCTGGTTAAACAGTATATGACTTTGAGAGATCCTCTTTGAATGTGTGTATTTTTTGTGCAAATGTTGTAGGCTAGAAGCAGTTAGTAATTAACCAAATTACAGACTGTGAATTGTAGACATATTTGAAAACAGAAATCAGAATTTATTCCTGTAAAAGCTTAAAATATCAACCACTTGATGGCAGCAAACACTCTGCATCCTATCAATATATCTGAGTAAGTGGGAAGTGGTGGATGAGCACGGTTGCCTCGCACCACCATGGTTGGCAAGTTGAACCCTGCTTTTGGGATATTTGTTCGACCTGTGCTCGGTGGGTTTTCCTCTGGATACTCCAGTGTTCCCCACAGTCCATAGACCTGCTGTAGCCTGATTTGATTCCAAATTGTCCATGGTTAATAACTGATTGTGTGTGCTTGTGCCTTGGGTTAACACCCCATTCAAGATGTCCCCTACCTTGTGCCTTGAGTTCCCTGGGATAGGCACCCATCACCCTGCACAGGATAAGAGGCATTATATATGAATATCTGGGGTAGTTATGACAGTGCATTGTTGCTTCAAGAAAAAAAAACCTTATTGTACGGTAAGTCACTTTATATTAGTAATTAATAAATATACTGATATTGATAAGTAATCAAGGACTAATCATTCAACTACATTTGTGTACAGTGGATGTAAAAAGTTGACACACCGCTGATAAAATTGTAGGTTGGATTTTGTGATGTAAAAACAAAAAACAAAACAAAAAAAAACCCCACAGATTTTCGCACCTTTAATGAGATACAGTAGAGCACCTAACAAAATTTAAGTAGAAAACAACAACAACATAACCAAAACAAATAAGGGAGCCATATTTAGAGTAAACATTTTCTATACTGCTTATGCCAGGGGGCTTGTGCCATTAAACAGGGTACAACCTGGATGGGGTGCCAATCCATTAGAGGCACAAGCATGCATACACTCTCACACCTCCTTTCACACTACAGAAAGTTTGGAAATGCCAATTAGCTTAATCTCCATATGTAAGAACTGTGGGAGGAAACCCATCAAGCATGGGGAGAACATGCAAACTCCACATACACAGACACAAGGTACCCTGGAGGTGCGAGGTGACAGTGCTAACAACTTTGCCACCATGCTGCCCACCACACACACACACACACACACACATATATATACACTTTACAACTCTGTAAATAATACTAATAGTATATAATAACTATGCACTGTAAATGTAAAAGGATAACTTGAAAAAATGGTTATAGCCCCATTTAACATTCATTAATGAAACAACAGCCCAAATCATGATAAACTACAAATGTAAAATAAATCTGCAGCTTTTAACTTAATAACCCTATGAACTTAATACATTTCCCATGAAAAGTAATAGCAGTTGCTATTACATTTGTGGAAAATGTTTTTGATCTTGGGTTCCTGAGGAATTGACAGGATGCCCTAAGGTAATGCTTAGGAAGAGGTTAAAAACCAATCTGCCTGGATATAGGGAGATAAGTGAGGAATCAAAGACAGGAAGTTTTACCTGAAATATGCATACAAGCTGTGGGTATGAACAAAATATAATTGCACAAATACAGTAAACAGCAAGCATCTCTACATGATGAAATAATTTAAAAGGTATAATATGAAAATGACATATTTAATATTATATGATTGTAAAAAAAAAATGTTTTAACCACAGCAACTTAATTTTATGTAACTTGGTGGTGAGTCAGAGGCTATTTTGCACGCTATAAAAATGCAATATCACTTGATCACCCTCTCATGATTTTACTGAGCTCCTAGTAGATTATCTTGTTTAGGAATATGTTGCATCTTCTTAGTGGGGAAAACTGGTTATTGTGCAGGCCAATTTAACAAAGAAACCCCTTATGATAAGACCCATCTGAATAAACTGAAAATATCTGTAACCCTAAAGGTGTACTAGGAGTAACTCATTATCATGCTGCCATCACTGGCCTTTACTATTCACACTGAATGGCTCCACTACTTTGTTTTGAGTTTATAAAAGTCTTCTTTTCAATTTTTGTTGCAAAGTGTAGCAAGCCATTGCTATTGGCAATCTGCGTTGAGGCTGCAAAAAGCAGGGGTCCTCAGTAACAAAGTTTTCATGATTTTAGTTTTTCAGACAAAAAACTATAGTTAACTAAGTTTATACCAATGCCATGGAACAAGGTTGTATAGGTGGAAATAATTCCATTGTAAAATACATACCCTGTGTTAACATACAGTAAATAGGGAAATTGCCCAGCATAGCTGTAAAAAGGCCCTTAACAATTATAATTCTTACCAGTTAGCTGCTTTTAGATAAGGGTTTATGATGAGGGTTGCTTTATTCAACTATATACATGACAGCTATGTCCTTTAAATATCTGTTTGTATTATGATATATAATCACTGCATACTTAAGATTAATCATTAATTGTAGTTATGACAATAACTACAACGACAACCAAAATCATAACAGCCCAAGAACTATGTGTTTGTCATTGAAACTAACCAAACACAGACAAATGTAATACTGAATTATTTGAATTCATGAATACTAAAGACTGGTGCTGGCACTAAGATGGATGTAATGCATTCTGTAAACCATTCTGGATTTACTGTTGTCTGCAAGTACTAGTTTTAGATCTTCATATGTCAGCATGATGAATAGTGTTAAATACACTGTGAGAGCATACTTTACTTTAAGCTTGGCACATGCTCATCCCCTCCTTTTACACACCCAATATTTCCACTTCATGGAACTGTATCCATTAAAAAATTATGTATAAAACAGTATGATAAAATGTCTGAATTTTGAAATCCTAACTGAAGGATCTCTTTTGGCAGAATGCTGTTCATTCCTCAGTATTGTTCAGAAAATTGTTTAAAATTGAAAAACATCAGGGCCCGTATTCACAAAGCTTCTTAGAATTCTCTCAGAGAGCTCCTATCTTACCCTTAAAAGTCCTAGTTGGGAGTCCTAGGCTAAAAGTAAATTAGGAAAGTTCTCAAAGCATCTCTGAGGAAGGAAAACACAAAAACCTTTATCTTAGTTAGGAAGTGTGGTTGACCCCGTTACTAGGGAGGCAATTCAAGGACTGTGATTGGTTGATAAAAAAATAACCTCTGACCTGTAAATCTTGAAATGCGCTTTTTGTTAAAATAGAATACATGACAATAGAATAGACCGTAAAATCATACTATTTGTATATAAAGAAATTGTATAATCATGACTACAGGCTACTTTATGCAAAGTTTTTGTTATAGGCTAAATGTTTTAAAGTTAATTAAAACAGCCAAATGATAAAAATGTGTCTACTTTTGAAGCAACCAATTTCTAGACAGTAGTTGCCTAGAAATTGGTTGTTTAAGTTCTTACATTTATTAACCATACTGATTTTTATTACCTTTATGTTAGCTTTACGTTCAGTGTTTGGAGAATATTTAATCTTTCTGCCATTTTCCTCTGCTATAGAAACTCTTAAGCCTCTTAAAAGTCCTCCTCTCTACTCTTAATTTCTAACTTAGGAGCTGAGAACTAAGATGTCTTGTGAATTATTTTTATCTTTACTAAGATTTAGTCCTAAATTTAAGAGAAAATTATAAGAAAATGTCATAATTCTAAGAATTTTCTTAGAATTTTGTCACTCAACAGCAACTTTTAGGCTTAAGAAGCTTTGTAAATATGGGCGCAGAAACTTATGCACTCTATGTTTAAAACCTCATCTAGTGGACTGTCAAGCACTTTTATGGTTTTTTTTTCTCATAGTTTGTCATGTACTGTACTTTGCAGAAATCTTATGCCATCCCTCATGTGTTTATAGTAAATTAAATTATACATATTAAAAAAATGCTTTACTGCAACAGGCTGCAAAGTGCCTAAAGGAATAAGTGTTTATGTAACAACCTCAGCAGCAACCTCATTTCCCGTCTGGTCTGTTCCAATCACTCAACATTCAGCATCACCAGTATACTAATCACTGGTGTCATCATACAGACTTTAAAATGTATTTTCACAAGTCCATAAGCAGGTTTGTACACAATTTTCACAATTTTTAAGCAGTTTAAAATCATCTTTTAAAAAAAGAAAAAGAAAATCATTTTTACAATTAAACTTTAATTTTAAACTAGATATTTTGTTATATTTAATATTTTGAATTAATGCCTAAGTTAATACATCTAAAAAGCCACAGTTATTATTTCCGGCAATTTTGCTATATTTTATATGTTAAACCAAGGACGCCAACAAGAATCACATTTCATTCATCACAATCTGGATGCCTATTTGCACAGTTCATTTGTTCCTTAACAGAGATGAATGTCTGGGCACAGTTCCTCAGAGTATTACACAGAAATGCTGTGCAGTGCGTATTAGTCTTGAGAGACATAAAACCCATCAAACCCTGCAACAAGATTTATAGCTTTAAAACAGATTACTACATTTTTAACAAATATTGCTTGTAGAACATGATATTTACATTTAAGTATGAATGTTTAGACAGTTTATTATTTACAATTTCATTCCCGATTAGTTGTATCACATAGGACTTGTTTTGGACTTGCATTGTTTCTTTCATACCTGTGTTGGAGCACACCACACTACCAACCACACTGCACATTTGCACATGACATGCTACACATTGCTGGTTCTTATTTACACATAAATGAGGACAATACCACTGCTGCCGTCATACACACGTCACCTCATTTCACACTTAATTTCCACCAATACCACTGATATCATACCAACAGGCCATTTCTTTCCCTTTGCACATTTTATGTAATTTATAGAGTTTATACTTTTACATTTTATATATCTCTAATTCATATTTAATTTTATTTTAACTGCATATTGTATATTTGTTGATATTATATATTTTACATTTTTTCTAGTGCAATTTGCTTCATCTTGCCAATTTTACACTTGACCTGCTTAAACTGAACTCGTCAGTCACTTTATGAACTTCCATATAAGCTAAAATAATTCTTAATTTTTTTTTCTTATTTTTTTTCTAATTATTGAAATATTAAAAAATTATTTATCACTGCCCTTTAGGTTTGTGTAAATACAAAAATGTAGGCAAGATGAAGGTAAATAAGTAACTGCAAAATGAAACAAATTTTCAATCTACATTCGGCACCACAAAACAGAGGAAGGCAAGATAATGCACCATCCATGGAAACCTAAAATCTGCATAAATATACAGTACATGACAAACCGTTTTGTCTGGTTTTATCTTTATCTTTTCTGTATAAAAGGCATTTGTAAAACCCAATTAATTTTTGAAAAATCATGAATATCTTTATCAACATGCTAGTAGCCTAAAAATATTATCATAAAGTCATATCTGCTTATAATATATTAAAAATTATACATACTGTTTTAAAACAGAAAATAACTTTTACTAGCTGCTTATTCCCAGATACCTCTTTAGCAGTTCAGGAACAATATTATAACAGTTGATAAATTTAGCTTAAATATGTTTTTATTTATTACAATTATTTATATTTGTTCAAATCAGCAATTTTTTTTTCTTCAGAATCATTCAACACACCATCTTGTCCTCAAATGCCCAATGCACAGGTAGAGAGCTAGACATTAGGACTAGGGGAAGATGCTGCTGTAATCTAGTCCTGGAGAATGGCCAGACTGGTTCAAGCTAACAGAAAGGCAACAGTAGCTAAAACAACATCTCATTAAAACCGAGCTATGCAAAGAGCATCTCTGAAAGCATCTAACCTTGAAGCAGATGGGCTATAGCAGCATGAACCCACACCAGGTACCACTCCTGTCTGCTAAGAACAAGAACTAAGGCTTAAGATTCCATGGGCTCACCAAAATTGCATAATACAATATTGGAAAAAACATTCCTTGGTTTAATACGTCTTGATAACTGCAGTGGTTAATATGGTTCAGCTGAAGTTATTCAACTCTATACCTGATGCAGTGAGGGGCAAGACGATAGCTTAATGGTTAGCACTTCCTGGGTCCTGGAATCATCTTGGACCTCCAGGGTCTTGGTTTGATTCTGTGTGCACGGAGTTTGTATGTTCTCTCCGTGCTTGGTGGGTTTTCTCTGGGTGAATGAGTGTGTGAGTGGCGTGTATGTGTGTGCCCTGCAAATTCAAATTTTATTTGTCACATACACAGTCATACACAGTACGATATGCAGTGAAATGCTTGCACGACCGCCAGT
>JAQQZS010000038.1:7831469-7844051 GCA_030068045.1 Platyallabes tihoni
GTCCATGTTCACTGTGGTTTGTTTTTGTCTGAACGCTAGTTGGTGCTCCAGTATAATCGGTCCGCCGAAACTCATCCGGAGAGAAACGTTCCGCGGTGCAAAAATAAGTCCGATTAAAATGCGTTCAAAAAATTTTACGTGTTAATTTTGTGTAATTAATTAATCTAAATTAACGCGTTAAAGTCCCGGCCCTAGTTAAAACACTTCCATTAGGCTGAAACACAGTCTGACTGATGGTAGAATGACATTTACCAAGTAAATAATTTAGCATGAATGAATGACAGGTGATCTTTTCAGAATCAGGAACATGCAGGTATGCGGAAAGACTGACAACATCACCTTACAATTAAACGTTTCAGGAGCAAATAAAGATGCTAGCCAGGTTTAAATAATCTTTTATGCTCCAAAGCTCGCTCTGTATAATAAATATGCCATTAAAAATGAGTTTGAAACAACTTCAACTCTTGATGTTCTGCAGAATATTCTCAAATATCCAGAAAAACAAAAATCTTGCTTGTTTCATTTTCATATCTTTGTGCGATGGGGTTGTCTGCAATGACAGCAACAAAAATTATATTACGGAGCAGACTGGACATGAGGAATATACTTCAGGTGTCACTGTCCACCTTCTCTCCTATATGGAAACGTCTCGTCACAGGGAAACAGGCTTAGAGCTCATTGTGGTATTTTCTCTATATTATATGAAGAACACTGCTGTAGAGCATGTGTGAGGTCAGGCACTGATGTTGAATGATGAGAAGGCATGGCTTGCAATCTCCGTTCCAGTTTATCCCAAACGTCCTCGATGAGACTGAGGTCAGTTGTTCCACAGTTCTTTGATGAGTTCTTCCACACCAAACTCATCAAACAATCTATTTATAGTCATCACTTTCCATAGGATTGTCCAAGATGTCTGGGTATGCTGAAACGTTGAAACACATGAATTCAATAACTAACAGGTTTGGCCAAATACTTTTGTTCATTTAGTGTATCTGTGTCACACAAAATTCTCAGTACTCCTAAGCTTTTATTCTTAACATAAGAATTTATAGGTGAGTTGCGCGTTTTGAATTAAAGTATCAACTTTTCCACGATATTTAATGCACTGTATATGTATGCGCATATATATATATATATATATATATATATATATATTTTTTTTTTCTCTAGCCTCTAAGAGCCTTGACAAAAAACAAACAAACAAAAAAAAAAAAAACATACTGTATTATCACATTTGGAATGCAATCAATGTACATAATGCACAATATCACAAACGGGACATTGAGTAAATAAAGTTACAGTTCCTAAAAAGTGTTAATCTAATCTAATGTATGGAGACTTTTGGGAGACACTATGGTTCTCATGAATGGTCTTACTATAGTTGTCTCAGAAATTAATAACACAGTAATAATAACAGTAATGTCCCAATTCACTGCCTGTACTTTAATGGAGAATTGATCTGGTCTCTCAACAGGTACTCTGGTGACCCTCATGACCACACATTCATTATCACTTTCTTTCTTACCTGTTTCATCCTGCCACTGGCTGTCATCATTGTGTGCTACAGCAAGCTTCTAAATAAGCTAAAAAAGGTTAGTCTGACGCTTCTACTGGTGGGGTCTGTAGTATCGGACTACAAGTTGGGGGTAAACCACATGCTGCTATGTAAAATATTTCAGTGAGTATTATTCAATTTAGGACAGTCATGCGTAAAGGTGATATGTTACCTACGTGCCAAAACTGCTGAGCTTGAGAATCTGGTTCACCACTAAATGATCAATTTGTTTGCATAGAATCCCACATAACAATGTCTCTGTGCAGGTGTCCAACTCTCATGGCAGGTTGGTGAATGCCCGGAAGCCTGACCGGCAGGTCTCTCGTATGGTGGTGGTGATGATTATAGCCTTCATGGTGGCCTGGACACCATACGCCATGTTCTCCGTTATTGTCACTATTCATCCAACCATCTACTTAGACCCTATACTGGCTGCTGTTCCAGCTTTCTTTGCAAAAACTGCAGCCGTCTACAACCCCATCATCTACGTCTTTATGAACAAACAGGTACGGAAGAAACTGAGCACTGTAACCTTCATAAATATGTTCCATGTTTTGCATAGAATTACAGTGGAACCTTGGGATACGAGTTTAATTCATTCTTACGATACAAATTTACGTAAATGCACATCATGTGTTCCAGCCACCCAAAATAATACCAATATTACCAATTTCCAACATAATCATGTAATCATATTTTTGCATATAAAAACAACCAAAACATTTAGAAAAAACATTAAGGATAAATTAAGTTAAATATGACCTTAATTTATGATTCCTCTTGGCACCAGCTGCCTTTTTTGTGATAATTTCCTTCTTAAGTTAAATTGGCTCCATTTAATTCTTGCTACCGTCCTTGCTAACATTCTTGGGACTTATAATTCTATGACTTCACTAAGTCTTGCACAAAATGCAAATAACAAACAAAAAGTACTGTATGTGCAACTTACCTGGTGTTTGGTTCGGTTAATCCGTTCATATGCATAACATTCTTCATATGCTAATGCAAATTGCTTCAATTGCAAAAAATTCAGTTCTTCAACAAAAAAATTGAACTAGTAGCATCTGAACAGGTACAAAAAGCAATTATACTACAGCACCACAGCACCAACATCTCTATCAGAGTATGGGGTAGTACGCATCATGGGTGTACTTAGTCTGGCTTCCAGCTGTCTGACAGCAGGTAACCCACCATCACAGTATGCTGGTGTATGATTGAATTCTGAAGGAAACCAAGCAGAGAGAATATTTTTTTTTCTCCCTCCTCCAACCACTTTTTCTATCTGTATGTTCCTACCTAAATAAAACATGGGTCATGAATAAAACACAAATGTACAAGAGGTCAAGAAAATACATTGATTGAGCCAACCAAATAACACCTATTTCCTATTTTATATTCTTCCAAACAGTTAAAAAAAAAAAAAAAGTATTTTTGTAGGAACACTAGCTGGCTTGATGTCATGATTTTCTTTTTAATTGTCACAGTGGCGAATGAGCCTTGTCTAGTTTTATTTGATATGCACACAAGATGCTAGGGAAAGTCCAGAGAGCAATGGAAGAGCAATGGAATCAAGGAGAAAAAGGATCACTGATTAGTTTATAATTAGCTTTGCGCCTCTGTATGCATGGAGTTTGCATGTTCTCCACGTGTTTGGTGGGTTTCCTCCAGATACTCCAGTTACCTCCCACAGTCCAAAGACATGAAGATTAGGCTAATTGGTGTTTCCAAATTGCCCGTAATCTCCTGGGATAGGCTCCAGGCTACCCGCAAACCTGTATACAGGATAAAGTGGTATAGACAGTTAGTGTGAGTACAGTGGTTCTTATTGTAAGAATTATTAATAAATCAATGTATTTAAATGCTTCAGGGGCAATCCTTTTTTGATATATTTTTTTATATTTTAAAATTGGAAAAGGAAAGTTAGATCCAATCCCTTTAAAGAGTTTACATCTACATACATGTGGAGTCTTACTGAAATGTGCAGGTAAAGACATTTTTTTGTAAGCAAAGATAGCTGAAAAAACAATGAAGCAAAATGTTTCTTCATACTGTATAAAGATGATTCTAAGGAGCAGTAGACACTCACTCATCTTCTATACCACTTTATCCTGTATTCAGGGTCGCGGGGACCTGGAGCCTATACCAGGAGACTTAGGGCTTGGTACACCCTGGACAGGGTGCCAATCCATCGCAGGGCACACAAACATACATACACCCATTTACACACTATGGGAACACTACAGGAACACCAATTAGCCTAACCTGCATATCTTTGGCTTGTGGGAGGAAACGCACCAAGCATGGGGAGACGGGAATCGAGCCTGGCCGGGAATCGAACCTGGACCCTGGAGGTGCAAGGCTACCCACTACACCACCGTGCCGAGCAGTAGATAGTAAAAGATTAAATATCGTACGAACATAAACAACATATCATATCGACTATGAGTACTTTTGCATTATAAACAGTGTCACTTCTTTCAGTTTGATAAGAAAAACTGCTGCTAGGTGATTACAAACATAGTGGAGAAGTGCTTCAGACCTTTACCAGGCACAGTAATGCTGGAGAATTACAGTACACTAATTTACAATAGAATAAATGTGTATTTAAAAACCGTTTGCCTAAACCCTTTTGTAAAGTCCTGTATTTCTTTTATAAAGTATCTGTTAGAATCAGATAAAAATTACTTGAGGTTCAATCTATGTGAGAATTTATCCTGGAGAATTAAGTACTGATCCTTAATTTTTTTGACTGGTGTCTACTATTCAGAAGCATCTAGCTATATTAACAAATTTTCAGTTTTCAAAGTATTCAGGCTGTACTCCTCAAGTTATTAACACAGCTAGAAGCTTCTTCTCGTGTGTCACCAAAACAGCTCTGAACTATCAAGGCATGGACTCCACAATACCTCTGAAGGCGTGGTGTGGTATCTGACACGAAAGAGCAGATCTTTTAAGTCCTATAAGTTGCAAGGTGGCACATTAAAGGAACAGAATTATTAGTCCAGCACATCCTACAGAAGAGCTAAGGACTTTGCTTTCCCTGCAGATTAATGAGGCTTGGCAGTCCATGACTCTGGTACCGGTTCACTGGTTGCCCTTCTTTGGACTAATTTTGGTAGGTACTAACCACAGCATAGCCCCCCAGAAGACCTGCTGTTTTGGAGATGCTCTAAAGCAGCTTTTAGCTGTCCCACTGTGGGCCTTGTTCAAATCTCTGCTTGCTTGCCCATCTTTCCTACATCTACAGTACCACATCAACTTTGAGAACTGACTGTTCACTTGCTGCTTAATATATCACAGCCCCTTGACATAATTAATGTTGTGCACTTCACCCGTCTTTGCTTTTAATGTTATGGCTGGTTGGTGTATATGCAGTTACTCTTGCTTGAATCTACAACAATGAAAATATTACAACAATATTTTCATAGTCATACATTAAATTATGATATTTAAAACAGAAATATTCACATTAAGCATTAGTATGCATCAACCTATATAGATAGATAGATAGATAGACATAAAAACAGCGTTATTAGTGCTTCCAAATGACCTTAGACTGCAGATGAAAGGCTTCATGTTTGCCCTAGTTAAGGATCCTTGCTGATAAATGGGTTAGAATGTTTATTATTAAAATGATGAGCTCACACTAAGTTATAAATATTAACTTTCTCCTAAAATACAGATGTGTATTACTCCATATAGAAGACTTTCCGACTTTGATGTTATCCTGCCTCATAACAGGTATTAGTGTAGAAACACCTCTTAGCCTAAAAAACTAAAAACATCCTAGATCAAAGAATAGTGCTCTATTTTTTAATGTTGTAACACTACATATTGGGACTGTTCTTTAGTATGACAAGGTAAATACTATTAGAGTCGCAAGGCAAATCTGTTTCTAAAGACTATGACCTAATTCTAGAATTCTACCTGACAAATCTGTAGCATTCATCTAATCAGTTTTTGCAGTATTCAGGTGTGATTTCCTCCCAGGCCTTCTGCAGCACTTTCCAAATGTCTGTTATGCTGCTTTGGCAGTGTTCCCTTCTCTCCGCTCCAGCTTCTCCCCAACCAGCTCAGTGGGGTTCAGATTTGGTGACTGAGCTGGCCAAGCTATTACTGAGAGTATTCTAGCAGTTACTCCAGACAATTCTGACGCAACCAGGAAGAATGCTTGTGGTCATTGTCTTTCTGCAAAATGTTATCCCCATTCTGTATCCATGCAGAATGAGGATGCCTTTCACACAATAAGTTCTATTGCCAAAGCATCCCCAGATAATCATGTTTACATCTCCATGCTTAACCGATTGTGTTAGGTAGGCATCTATCATCTTTTCATGAGCTATGTGTCTGACATATATCCTTAGCTTGGATCCAAACCTCAATCTTGGACTCATCAGTCCCCAAGACTTGGTTTCAGTTCTCTAAAGTCCACTGTTTGTGCATCTCAGCTCAAAGCAAATTTTTCTTCTGATTTGCCAACCTTTGTAGGGGTATTTTCTTTGGCATTTTTGCCCATAACAACCAGCTGACCTGAGTCTCGTATGCACAATATCTGTGCACACTGGTGTCTACTTTGTTCATTGCAAAACTGCAGCCAATTAAGAAATGAGGTTTCTGTTTCTCAGGGAGGACACTTGTAAGTAACTTGTAAGTGCCTTCTTAGGCCCATGTGAATCAATTTAAGACCATCCACACTTACACTAAAATTTTTATTTTACATATATATCTTAATTATACAGTATTATTTATATCTTTGAAAGTACTGTATAAGATGGTTTGCCTGCTAATTAGAATGTAACAGATTAATGAACATATTCTAATGACACAATGATGTCATAGTGTTTCCAAACTTGTCTTTCCATGTACAGTATATAAAGTTTGGAAACACTATGTCATAAAAATATATAAAAAATATATATATGTAAAGATATATATATATATATATATATAAAAATATATTGTTAATTGCACTTTTTATTTGAAAGAAGAAGAAATATGCAAGATCATAAAATACTTTTTCTTTGCGTTTATTTGATTCCTGTTCAAGAATATGAATGGCTGTATATTGTTAATATAGGCTACAGAGTTTAATTTTTTTTTTTACAGTTTCGATTGTTAGTGTGCCTTGTGATTTTTTTTCAATTAAAAATGTACCTTGGCCCAAAAAAGGTTGAAAAACACTGTGCTAGAGCACAAAGGCCGGACTTGAACTGCATTGTTTAGCTAACGCCCTGTCACGAATATTCATTTCTTTAAAAATGTGTCATTCTAAAACATGTTGAGGATTCTGAGCTATTTTTAAAGAAGATTGCTGTTAATTATGGTGATTATTCTGCTATTGTATCTTGCTTGCCTATCAATTGACCCAGAAGAGGTTTTTTTCCATGTTTCTTTACTCCTCCCATGTCTCTTTGATGTCTTTGTACAAAATAACCCAGTACTGTTAGTAATAAAATAATTATTAGAAACTAAAGTATTAGAAACAAGACAAAGTACAGTATTCTACACTGCACAAAAGTCTTTTTTACCCTTATGATATCTTTGACTGCATGTCACTTCATAAATGGATCCAGTACATTATTGAGGTTATCTACTATTACACACCTACACAATGTGAGATTAACAGAGAGAAATATAGATAAAATAAGAAAAAATGGTCTAAAGATGAAAAAAAAATTCACAATGGTCTGAATATCATTTATTATTGCTAGATTTATGTCTGAAGTGCTTCCCACTGAATCCCTTAGTTGTACAAACAACTAACTATTATACCTCAGTTTGTGATATTTATATCTTGTCAATTTGCATGTACATTAGCTAAAGATCCCTCTATTACAATACCACATGCACCTGTGTTGGGGTATTCCCAAAATCGAAATGTGGTCAACAAAGGCAAACTAGCAAGCAAAAAAGCAAAAAGGAAAAAATTGTTTCCTTGCGAAACTCAGAATTATATAATGAAGGGTGCTTAAAAGCTCAAAAGGCCAATGTAAGTGCTACCCCTGGTGTATCTCTGTTCTCGCAATTATTTCCTGAATGCATGATAATAAGTAAGCCATATGGAAAGATTAATTTAAATCAAGCACAATAAATTGCAAAGTCTAATTTGTCTATAGAATGGATAATAATGCATATTACAGTACAAGTTTGTCATTTTCTAGGGTGTACAACAGCAAGGTTCAACAGCAGTCTGTATGGCCAAACTGAGTAACACAATGATGTTTCTTTACTCTATTTATGATACAAGTTGCTTTAAAATGTTCCATTATCTTGAATAAACAGTAGAAAAAGCATACTCTACTACCAATTAACTGAGATTAACTTAGCCATCTCCCCAGTGGCTAAATTAAATCTTAGCTTGATGCCATGTTGACAAGTGTTATTCAATAACAGCTCATTCCCTGCAGATAGCACAAGGAGAAAAATACATTGTTGTATATACAGTGGTGAGTACTGTAAGTGATGACTGTGGTGAGACCAGCTATACTCTATAAGCTGGTGTTTCATGAACAGTGAAGATCTACAGTAGCAAATCATGGATGAGGCCGATTTCTTGTAGCCAAATATTTACAAGGCAATATTTATAAGGATGGAAAGTATAACTAACCAACCTATTATAAGCTTGTTATCAGATTATATATTATCCTAATTATGTAAAAAAAAAAATAAATAAAGAAAAGGATGCTTATAAAAACAAACAACCTGTAGGTGTGCTTTTATAAATTGTCTAGCTATGACTCGTCTTACAATGACTCAAATATACTTGCAAAAAATTATTATTTTTTTTTTATTATTCTCTGTATTTATCTGCTCTTAGTTTGTTTTTATTTTTAATCATGCTGCTATCTAGCGGGATCATATATTTAGGATTTAAAATTGATACAAATAGCATTATTCAGCTTATTATTTTGTACGCACAATTTAATAGAGATTTTATAATTTCTTTTTCAAAAGCTGCCATGCTAGTAACCTCCAATCGGTTAATACACTGCCAGGCCAAGGGGGGAAAAAATCCCATTTCAGAAAGGTCAAATTATTGGACTTGGATTAAAAACCCTCCCACACATTATCAAAGCCTGGAAGGAGAGAGTTTTGATAAGTTTGAGTTTGCAGAAGAAATGTGGTCAAAAAAAAAAAAAATCAAGTATGAAGATCACTTAAACAACTGGTGAAGTTGCATGGTAAAAAATAAACAGTAAAAACCAGAGCTATGTTTAACAGTGAAAGTAAAAGCATTTTCTTACGCACACAATGTGATAAGAACTCACAGGATTGGGACTGAACAGCTGTGTGGCTATAAGAATTTTTATTTTTTTTGCTAGGAAGCAACATGATTGACAACATGACTTAAAAAATATCATGTGGCCTGATGAGTTTAGCCTGACCCTATTCCAGTGTATTCAGTGTGTAAAGGGAAAGGGAACTGCTTGAAGCACTCATCATGCAGAGTGCCCACTGTAAAAGCCTCTGGAGGCAATGTTATAATGTAGGGTTGGTTCAGTTGGTCAGGTCTAGGCTCAGCACGGTTATGTGGTAATAAAATGAAGTCAACTGATGACCTGAATGCACTGAATAACCACATGAATGGAGTTTTGCTTCCCTGATGGTACGGGCATATTCCAGAACCCAGATTGTGAAAGGAGTGGTTCTGGGAGCATGAGGAATCATTTTCACACATGAACTGGACACCATATTGCAAAAGATTAAAAAAAAATTTAAAAAAAAGAGAGAGAGAGAGAGCAGAGCCATGGTAAACTGCCACAAAGATTGTTTTGTCAATGGAATGTTGGCTCCCAGATAATACTCTGTAATCAAAGCTAAAGGTGACTGAATAAAAGCCAGTGAATTTAGAAATGCCATTTGGGCAGTGCATATGTTGCTTTTGTTATGTTAAGAATGGCATTTCTTATGGTTGATTTAAGGAAAAGCTGGTTATGCTTAAATTTGTGCTCCCATTCTTACAAATTGATTTCCGCATCAATATTTCTCTTTTCCACTATAGTTAGTTAATGATTTAGACCCTAAAGAGTGCTTTCATTGATTCTGGCACAAAGCTCACTGTGGGCTTTCAAAAAGAAGTCATCAATAGTCCTATTTAGAAAACTTAAAAACCCCAGGCCACTAGATAAAGAAGTGATGGAGACATTGAGTTGATCATGCATACCTTCCTTTGGAGAAGGACATGTGAGTAAACAGTGTTATAAAGTCCATTTTATTTACAGGGTGCACAATATCTATCACTTAGCAGTTTTTCTTGCCTTCTCTTGCCTGCCTATCATACTGTATGTGTACACTGTATGTGTACTGTATGTAATTGCAAAAAAAGATAATGAGACAGAAGATTGTAATACTAGTCTTTAAAGAGAGTGCTTCCATTCTTGAGGTTGCCATGGTTGCCTTGTCATTTGCTTTAAAAGTGGCTCTAATTAACATCACTAATTAGCGTCTATGAATTAAATTTATGTCAGCTTCTATTACAAGTTATGGATGCAAATTAAACATTTTAATAAAAGATTCTAAACAAAGCATTTGATTAATATTAGGACCATGAATGTGATTCATTTCTATAGTTAAGAAATCTCCCAGCTTATCCAAAATGGCAGGTGGCATATACTGTAAAAACAAAAAAAGCTGCCTCAATGTAAAACAGTTTAATAAAAAGTTGCACAGCTTTTTAAACTTTTTAAAGTTAACTTTTAGAAATATTTGCTGGCCAATAAAATATTTTACTGTACATTGCTGTTTAGTTGACACAACGTGTACACAGTTCAAAATCTTAAGTTGACTCAACTTATAATTAAAATTTTTAAGTTGTGTTGTTTATGGGCTCATTTAATTATATTTATCTAAAATTGACTAAGCCCAAATTTCATCCACTCAAAATAGTAAGTTGTCTCCCACAGTAGCCCACTGATGAAGTTGGTTCAAGTGACTGTTTTTCTACAAAATTAAGTTAGCCCAATAATACCCCAACAATTAAAACACACAAACATTACATAAAATCCTTTATTCTTCCAAAACTGGTCAAAGATAAAACTTTGCAGTGCTTTGCAAAAAGCAGGAGAACATAGGTTCTATTTTGCTTAAAAGGTCAGTAAAATACCTGGATTATACCAGATGTTTATTTGTCTTTTACAACAAGAGTTTGTTTCTCAACATGTAAATCTGAGGGGAGCATGTTTCTCCAAGACCAATAATAATTGTTTGGATGGCTCCAAAGGTGTTTTGGAATTCAATGTACAGAGCACATATTTCAATGTACAGAGCACATATTTCCTGAATGCATGATAATAAGTAAGCCATATGGAAAGATTAATTTAAATCAAGCACAATAAATTGCAAAGTCTAATTTGTCTATAGAATGGATAATAATGCATATTACAGTACAAGTTTGTCATTTTCTAGGGTGTACAACAGCAAGGTTCAACAGCAGTCTGTATGGCCAAACCTGACCAAATACAACTCCTAAAACTGCTGCATAGTCACCCAGATCCTCGACTACATTCCCCTTAAACACCACAGGAACTTTAACAGCCTGTTCAGCTTGTTAACAGCTTTCTCCAAATGACCAAGAGAAGTTTTGTAAAGAAAAAGATTTTTAAAATTTTCACAGAGTATCTAGTTATAATAAAAATAAAAGATTTTATAATAAGGCTTTATACCACCAGAGTGTAAAATGTTTCTGGAATTCTAATTCTAACGAATGGCTTCAAAAGGGTTTAATATTTCCAAGGGTTTTACTTCATCATTCTCAGGAGATATAACTATATGTTTGGATTGATAGTTTAAATTAACCAGGTATCTACTCAATGTGGTCTTCATACAAATAACTTAACAGATATAACACTTGTAGATAAGCATTAGCGACTCTGAAGGCAACATGGCATTTATAGCCCTTAACTCACCGAGTATTAAAGCACCACATCTCCTTAACTGTTAAACACTTCTGGCATTTTCTCATACTTTCGTCAGTTAAGGGTGGAAATTTCAAATCCCGCCCCCGGGTCTATGTGCATTAAGTTTGTATGTTCTCCTTGTGCTTGGTCGGTTTCCTCCAGATACTCTGGTTAGTCCAAAGCCATGAAGGTTAGGCTAACTGCCATGACCTGTTCCTCTGTACAGGATAAGCAGTATAGAGAATAAGTGAGTTTTTATCCAGCAATAGCTATAACCTGTTTAAATGTAAATTAGTTTTTCTTTACATAAACTTTTAAAAGAAAGTAATACTTTCAGAAAAATGGTTGCATGTTTGAAGTCAATACATATTCTTGCACAGCAGGGAATTGGTCAGCTAGTTTGATCAAACGTTACCTATCCAAGAGCATGGGAACAACATAATCATTGCTGGATCTGCTAGTGTCAGAATTAGTCATTTTAGATCCTCTCATGTTGGTTATCCAGCTATCACAGATCAGTGTATAATTTAGTTTTTGGATTAAAAAAAAAAAAGTAAAAGAAAAGCAGTCTATCTAAACACCAGCCGGGGCCAAAACACTGAACTTTTATAGAAAGACTAATCAACACAAAACTGGTATGCACAAACATAGGTGCAAAATTACATGAGACGCTGCCCTCTGATGGCTTTCCGATGAGCTGTTGATGGTGGACATGGAAAATTGATAAACATTAGTTACCAGCTTCCTGTCTTTTTTTTTTTTTTTTTTCTTCACACTTTTTTGGACTATTAATATCAGTTATACAATGCCATTGTTTTGCTTGCTGAGATGCTAAAACCTAGATTATCCTAAATGCAATGGATGCTAATACATTTAATAAAAGACAAACAGATATACAAAACTTCAGTTCAGATAAACAGGCAAAGAAACAGGATGATATTCAAACACGAGAATAAGCGAAATTGAGAAAACAGGTGCGTTTATTTCACGAGGAGCTAGACACAAGAGCTTGGTTTTTATAGATGGTGAGGTCAATTACAGAAAGATCTCAGGTGGATGTGAATGTGTTGGTGGAGTAAGGTGTTGGGGATTGTAGTCTTTGGCGGGCATCGTTGTTAGTTGGCGGGTGGG
>JAQQZS010000038.1:7925351-7937653 GCA_030068045.1 Platyallabes tihoni
CCCGCAAATAAAGCGACAATTTCTTTACCCGCCCCAACCCGACCCGCGGGCTACCCGCGGGGTCCGCGGGTTAAAAGCCGACCCGCGCATCACTAGTACTCGCTAACACTCCTTACTACAACCACTATCCATTAACTGTCAGTTCTGATAGCTGTACAGTATGTCGCACATATAATATCTGGTCTCATGTGAAGGTCTGGTTTCACTGGGTTGCTTTCGAATTGTGCAATCATATCACACCACTGAGCAATCCATTGTCTAACACATACCCTATAACGTACATTCAGAGGACAGATGCCAGACGTGGACTCGGCAGCGGCAGTGTTTGGAGACAAAAGAGAGGTAGAATTTTGCAAGTTTATGCAATTTACTTCAACAAAGTGAAATTGGAAATCAGCAGGATCACTGAGGATTTTGAGTAGCAGGTTGCATAAGAAGCCAAATGTAATCCAAAAGCATGCTGCAAGTTCATATGGTTAAATAGCTAATGTTCTCAAGGAATTCCTCTGCAGTGTCATCACCAAAGAGAACTTTGAACATGTTCCACTATTTGGAGATCAAGACTTCCAGGAACCTCTTCAACACCTTGTCTTAACGGCAGACATAGTACTGCAGAACCTCAAAGCAATTGAAACCCTGCAAATCACCATTGGTCTTGATGGGTATCACTCCCTCAGTCTTAAAGGGGTAAAGTAGCCCAACAGTTTGCCCAGTTGGTAGCTTTGGTGTGTTGAAGTACAGAGATGAAGGCTACCTTTCAAAAGCCTGGAAAGATGCGTGTCACACCAATTTTCAAGAATCTTTTAAGCCTTACCAGTATTACCTATAAGCTCCTCTAAGCCCTAGTTATAGATTAGATAACTGATCACATGAACTACAATCATGCAGTTTGCTGCAATGGATCAAACAGTGATCCATTTTCCTTTTGTTTGTTGTATTCATTAACGATCTACCAGATGGTCTTTGTTGTCAGGTACAAATCTTTGCTGATGACACTAAGGTGTACAAAGAGATAAAAGGTGAGACTGATAGGGAACAACATCATGAGGCAACTAAGGGGTCATCTGGCTAGCAGCTCCAGTTCAATCCAGCTACTGCTTGTGCAAAGTCATTTATATCAAAATAAGCAACACTAAGCATACTACCTTCATATGGCCGATGTCAAACATCCAGAAAGCTTCAGTTGTAAGCAATAGAAGTGCAAAGGGATTTGGGTGTCGAAGTGGATTTCTCCAGTATTTCTTCAGTGTTCTCTAAGCACACTAAGGCCCAAGTAAATAAAGCCACGAAGCTAGTTGGAATGATATGAAGGTCATGTGAATACCTGGATTGAGCAAGGTTACTGAAAGCAACTATTTATTGTATAGGTTAGACCTCATTTGGAGTACTGTACCATTGTTTGTACGTCCTGTTTTGCAAAGGACCAGAAACATGTTGAAGGCGTGCAATATAGAGCCACAAATCTAGTCCCTGACCTAAAATATCTCCCTTATAAAGAGAGACTGAGGAAACCGAAGCTGCCTAATCCATATTACAGGCAAGCACAAGGAAATATGATTGAGACTGAAGTATACTATTGACATGTACTTGATTACCAAGCACCTACTGAGAAAGGACTCAAAGATCACCAGAGGCCAAGACTTTAAGCAAAAGATGTTGCAAAACAGAGACAAAGAAACCCTTTTTTTCAGCTTTAGGGTGGTAGAACTAAATGCAACCAGAGGGGGGCACAATCCAGTGTGTTCTTGTGCCAGTCCCAAATCTGGATTAATGCAGAGGGTTGTTGCAGGAAGGGCATCCGACGTAAAACATTTGCCAAATCAAACATGCGAATCATTAACTGGACTTCCATACCGGATCAGTCGTGGCTGATAAAGTCAGAGAGGCCAGACTGAGGTGGCTTGGACATGTTTAGAGGAGAGATTGTGAGCATACTGGTAGCAGGATGCTGAGGTTGGATGCAGTAAGAGGACATGAAGGTAGTTGATGTGAGAGAAGAGGACAAACTACATGGAATACAAATTTTGATAGACGTCATATAGCATTTTCCCTCATAATTTTAGGGTTAAAAGCCTCATGTCACATATGTCACAACAACAAAGAAATGCAGTCATATCAGTTTAAATATATGACTGTTAATTAGGATCTAACTAACTTTCAGTAACAAAAAACAATCTTTTAAAATTTACGTGCCACCCAGGCATACCACCATTTTGGTAACAATATCATGGGTACAGAATTTCACAGAATGTCACATGACTGCAACAGGACATTCATTAAATTAAATTGGGACATCATGAGTTAAAGTCAAGGATAAATCTGATTAAGGAACATTCCGGAGACTCGGGGCACGAGGCGTGGTACACCCTGGACGAGGTGCCAATCAGATGTTGAATACTCCTTCAATTAATTTATACTTTTTTAAAGAAATGATAAATTCCAATTAATGTAATGTAATAATTTCTAACTGTTGTTACTCTATTTAAATGTAGTGTTACTTGTTTAATATCTGGCTCAAACAGTTTTATTCTGCGTTTATTCTCTGGCCCAATATCAGCTCTAATGCTAGATACTGTTGGCTAAAGCTTAACCTTACAAAGTGCACATAAAACTGCCAACTCCGCATAAATGTCTCTTACAACATTTGCTCATCTTCAGGAATATGAGCAAAGCTTAGCAGTGCTTCTTTGTAGGGTGATGAAGACTCAAGCCCCAGGTCATAACAGGTCTTCACTATCCTGAAAAAAGAGAAAAGCCTGTCCAGTTATACTGTGATAATACAGCATAAAATCACAAAAAAGCAGAGGTACATGAGGAATATAGAGTGACATGTAAGCAAAATGGGTCAATACCTAAGGCGATAAAGGTCAGAATGGCTCTTGTTGAGTGAGAGATCACAAGCAATGACCTCAGCCAGGTGCAAAGAGGGCAGGGTCAACAACGTCAGAGAGATGGATTCCAACTCCTTCACAAGGACATCTAGATAGAAGAGTGTCCGATTCTGAAAGCATATAAACACACACTCAAAGAAAGAACTCATCCTTAACAGGTTTAATAAATAAAGGCAACAGTGTAAAAGAGCCATATGTTAACAATAGATTGGCTTCCCTTCTACTTCTCAATATTCCCCCAAAAGAGACAGCAATAACCCAGAGTGTAAAAATAAAAATCAATGTTCCTTTAAAAACTTAAAATTCTATGCTAGTTCCCACATTTCAAAAGCAATGTCTTTTTGTCGTCCAGTGAATAATTTAATTTAATTCATTTACAGCAGATCAATGGCATGGATTTCTGTCTCTAAGTTTAAGTAGAGTCAAATCAGCCTTCAATTTCACACTTGCTAAGCATAAAGGTTAACATTATTACCTCATCCACAAACGAGCTACTGAAACCTCACAGCAGGACATAAGGAAAAGACTTTCCTACTGCTGGGACTGAGGTGAAAGGATGATCTTGAACGTAGTGGGACTGACCAGTGAGTGACACAGGTGACCGACACTGTACAGAGTGTGAATGATTGTGGAAAGTCACTGACCTGCATACCAATGCTTTGGATGTTGATGGAGCTAGGTTCGCCGACATGTTTGATAGCCCGGCGAAACTCTGCGGGGCACTTGAACTGAGCCCATTTCTCTGGGTTTAACTGATAAGAAGTGTCCACAAATGGGAACTTGGGCTTCGTCTGAACAGTTGAAGGCTAGAAAGTAGAGTGCAAGGTTATGAGTTTTCCATTTTTTCCAATAAAAACTATAAGACTATAAATGTTTGTCATTTTGTATGCAAATTGGCACTTTTATAACAAGTCACATTTGTGGTCAAACTGCCCATCATGCCCATGTGCGCTTTCTTTTAACATCCGATCCAGATTCAGACTTGTTTGCAAGAGCATTATTGAGGACAATCACTGATGTCAGGTGTGGCGTACCGCACTTCGTCCACCTTCACATTTCACTACTAAACCAAGTTTAAGCTTTTGGTTCCAGTGAACTGGAACGTTACGGCACACAAAAACAGTTTGGGAAAGACTCATTTATGGGTTTGATGGTTAGTTTTCCACATATACTTTTGGCCATATGGTGTATGTGACAAACCTCATTAGACTTTAAACTTTCCTCTATAACTTTCTCCTTTGCCTTTTTGAGACCATCTGCTCCAACAGGCTGAGACATGGCTTCCACAGCCGTTTCCATAGACACCTGCATTGGAGAAATAACCTGAAATGTTAACTTCACCAAATGGAAAACACACACACACTTTACTACAATGCAGTGGCACCATGTGCAAATATTAAATTAAGTTTGCAAGAAACTAAAGACTCATGTTGTTGCTCCATTTTAAAAGTTTTGCCAACATGGAAGAAATACTATAACAAATGATGTTAAGCAGTAATTTACTCTTTAGCCATTGTTAAAATATCATTTTAACAATATTACTTATCTGATGAATCTACACTATATTGGCAAGAGTATTTGCTCACTCGCCTTCACATGCATATGAACTTGAGTACTATCCAATTCTTAATCCATAAGGTTTAATATGATGTTTGTCCAGCCATAACAGCTTCAACTCGTCTGGTAAGGCTTTCCACAAGGTGTGTTTATGGAAATTTTTGACTATTCGTCCAGAAGTGCATTTGTGAGGTCAGACACTGATGGATGAGAAGGCCTGGCTCGCAGTGTCTATTCTAATTCATCCCAAAGGTGTTCTATCAGTTTGAGGTCAGGTTGTGCAGGCCAGTCAAATTGTTCTACACCAAACTCACTCACTCATGTCCGAGCACTGATGCGCAGTCATGTTGGAACAGGAAGGGGCCATTCCCAAACTGTTGTTACAAAGTTGGGAGCATGAAATTGTCTAACATGTCTTGGTATGCTGAAGCAATATGCAGAGTTCTTTTCACTGGAGCTAAGGGGCCGAGCCCAACTTCTGAAAAACAGTCCTACATCAATCCCCTCTCCACAAACTTTACATTTAGCACAATGAAGTAAGTCAAGTGTCGTTCTCCTGGCAACCGCCAAAGCCAGACTCGTCCAGACAGAGAATAGTGATTCGTCACTCCAGAGAACATGTCTCTTTTTGTCGTCCAGTGAATAATTTTTGAATAAGTCCAGTGGCGTTTTTGCTTTACACCACTGCATCCGATACTTTGCATTGCACTTGGTGATGTAAGGCTTGGATACAGCTGCTTGGCCATCAAAACCCATTGTATGAAGCTCTCCACGCACTGTTCTTGAGCTAATCTGAAGGCCACATGAATTGTGGAGGTTTGTAGCTACTGACTCTATAATTTGTGTTATAAAAGTATAAACAGAATCACTAACCTGCCAGATCTGCACAACATATTCATGAGCTTGTAACAGGTACTGCTGGTGCTTGGTAGATACTCTTGCCTCCATGACAGCAAGTAGTGTGTGTGCTTGCACCAGCATATCTAAAGTGCGCACATCTTTCAGCTGAGTTTGGCTCAGCCCAGACGAAGGAACCTGTACACTCGGCTGAGACGGACTGCTCACTGGGTCAAGCGCATTCACCTGATCAGGGGGCTCTGACAAAATAAGATTTCATGCATTATACAAGCGTACCAAATATGTAGACTTGTTTCAGCAAGCTACAAACATTGTGCCAGAAATACATTGAATACATACAGAAACACATTTACCAAATATATCGTCTGCATGTGTTATTATAGTTGGATTAACTTGGTTACTGTCACTCTGACTGGCATCCACTCCAGTGGAGAGCAGAATGTCTATGGCTGACTGGGTCTGCAGCTGTGCTTCGGTCAGAGGGAAATTATTATAGTACAGCCACTCGGCAAACTCCAGCAGTATTTCACACTTTTGCCTCTGATTATCAGCACTCTAAAGAGGGACAGCACAACAGATATGAGAATTGATAAAAAAAGAAAAAAAAAACAATTTAACTGATGAAGCTTAACATTGTGAATAAATGAGGAACAGTTGTTAACATTAAATACACCAATTTTAATTAAATATTGATCAGGTGGTGCCACACAAAATACTGAATCAATGTTGTATTATTTATATCATTTTTGATACCTGTAATTCGTTGATTGCGTTCTCATAACAGTGCTTTTTTTGCTGTGTGTCTCTGGTAGACAGAGCCACGCGATGCCACATCATAGCACAGGACACCTCTCCGAACTCCGTAAACTTGGGCATGTCCAACTCAATGCTCTCTCCCAGCTGAGCCTTTACCAGTACACTCTGCTTATAGAGGGTACTGTACACACAAACACACACACAGCAAAAACAACGATGCATAAAATACACAGGTAAATAAGCCTATACCGTCAAGTAATCTGAACCAGTTTCACTGTTAATCATTTGCCTCAATAGTTCGGTCAACGTTTTAAACATCTGAAACTTTGCACAATATTTTGCTCATGACTGGTCATGGCTTTCCCATTTCAATTCCATTCCAATTATATTTTATTACTTGTACATAGTGTAAATTTTATAGCTAAAAGCTTCATATATTTGTTTAATTTTTATTATTATTTTCTTATTTCATATTTTATATTCTTTATTTGAATATTTTCTGTTTTATACTCTATTTTTCTTTTTCTTCTTTTCTTCCTAGTTTTATTACAAAAACATAATTCCAAATTATATGGAATTATACTAAAGAAAAATGTACATAAACTAAAAAATTATGAAAATGTGTTATGAAAACTTAAAAAATTAAAAACTAATTTCCAATCCCAAAATACTTGCTTTATATGCATTCTTTGAAAACTCTATTGGGCTAATTGTAGCCCTGTAATACATTAAAAAGAGAAAAAAGTATAAATACAATACAATACAGTATAAATACAAAATATATATATATTTATTTAAAATTTAAAATTTTTTTTTTGGTAAGTCGCTCTGGATAAGAGCGTCTGCCAAATGCCTAAATGTAAATAAAAAGAGTAAAACTCACAGTCTGTGAGGGCTCCGAGGCATGTCTATGATGGCCTGATCCAGGACCTTCAGGCCACTTCTCAAACTACCACCATCTACATGGATTTGAAACATCACATTGTACATGGCTGCTCTCACTGCCAGATCATCTTCAGCTGTACCTATAGAGAAAGTGGTTGATCATGATTGTTATGCCTCACCAGCAAAAGCAAAAAATGTATTAACAACAAAAAAATTTACATTAAATTCATTAAGTTGTTGCCCTGCGATGGATTGGCACCCTGTCCAGGGTGTACCCCGCCTAGTGCCCGAAGTCTCCTGGGATAGGCTCCAGGCCCCCCGCGACCCTGAACACAGGATTAAGCGGTATAGAAAATGAATGAATGAATGAATCATTAAGTTGTGAGAATGTGAGTATTTTTTGTGAGCATGAGTGGCCAGGACAGCAAGAGAGGCAGACACAAGAAGGAAGTAAGGGCAAAAAGAAAGGAACAAATGAGACAAAGGCAAAAAATGGTTTCTATGAGCTCCTGTGTGATATTTCCATTGCTCAAGAACTGCTTAAGGCCTCTCAGCCTTGATGTTGAAATGAGTGATAACTAAGCCAAATAAAGTTATTTGTTTTTTCTGTGCTGTAAATGTGTGATTATGCTCTGTCCAATGGGAACAATGAGACAGTGACCATCATATTGCAAAAGCAGTTTCTGATAACATGGGTAAATACCAAATGCCTGTTGCAACCTGCATTGTTTATGAAACCATCTGTGCATTAGTTTATTTTATGATTTAGAATAACACCTAAACTAATAAAGTCTTTTATTTGCATTAAGTGATTAGATAAGGCATGACTACAGTTATACATTAATTTTATTTCTGCATGATCACTAAGAGCATACTTGGTTTTCTCATTGTAAAAATGAGGAGATGAAGACGTGTGACCTGTACTAGCTGGAGTGGAGATGCTGAAGTGTAATAATAATAATGTAATGCTATGGATATCTGGGCAAGCACATGCACAAGCTACTAAAAATAGTAGGTTTTTAGGCAACACCTACATAGAGGCAATCAGGTGAAATATGCAACACCTAGTCAGTGGCCGTATTCATAAAAAAAATCTAGTGCGAAGAGTTGTTCCTAGTGCCGAAATTCTAAGACAATTCCTAGAACTGTGGGTATTTACCAAGAATGTAAGCCTTCCAACTGTCTAAATTGGCATCCAGGTATTATTTCAACACCAGGCTTGAGAGTGAATCTACTGTATGTTACCAAAAGACATTAAAAAGAATTTAACTTAGACAGTTAAAACATAAATATGGTTCAAATGAATTATCGGCTATTTGATGGATACTTTTTCAAATATTCTATAAGACATGGTGGTGTAGTCGAGCATTATAATTTATGAGTTGATAAATTTACGGGAAGGCGGCACAGTGGTGTAGTGGTTAGCACTGTCGCCTTGCACCTCAAGGGTCTGGGTTCGATTCCCGGCCAGGCTCGTTTCCCGTCTCTGTGTGCATGGACATGTTCTCCCCGTGCTTGGTGGGTTTCCTCTGGGTACTCCGGTTTCCTCCCACAGTCCAAAGACATGTAGGTTAGGCTAATTCCTGTAGTGTGTGAATGAGTATGTGTGTGCCCTGCGATGGATTGGCAACCTGTCCAGTCTTAGGGTCAACCTTGTGCCCCAAGACTCCTGGGATAGGCTCCAGGCCCCCGCGACCCTGAATACAGGATAAAGCCGTATAGAGTGAGAGTGAGTGAGTTTTGCAGTAATGCGGGTCAAGCTTTTTTCATACCCACACCCAACGTGATGAAAAAAAAGACAACCCACCCAGACCTGACCTGATACATTATCCATTAATCAAGCACCTGCACTCATGCACTGACACACACACACACACACAAAATTAGCATAAGACTGTAAGGGACAACTTTACTCTTAGTTCCTTACTCTCATGAGAGGGAGAATCTAATATAGTAAGTGAAAAATAGACAGTAAAAACAGAGTTCTACGTTTAAGCAGAACGCAAACAAAATACAGACACTAATAAGGGGGAAAAGCATGCCTTTAATAATAAATCTGCCTCTGCGTGTAGGGCATGTGTACATCTAATGACAGAAAGAGGGAAAAGAAGGCGGAAAGTGATTTTTTTTCCTGTACATTTATTAATAATTAGCCCGATTCTGATAGTCATGGACCTTCACGACAGCAACTCGCAATATTTGCTCAAAAGATCATCTGAATCTGCCCAATACAAGGGTACAGTATGTGTGCGAGTCCGAGACTCTAAGCCAAGAGTCATAGCTAGACGTTTTTAAGCTAAGTTCACAGCTCTCTGAGAGGATTCTTGTGAGCTTTATGAAAACGGCTCCAAAAGTTTTTTACATGTTAGATGTTGCTATTTAGTACTGGTGCAACCGGAGTGCCACGAGGACAAGGACTGCTAGTAAGGAAACTAGATAACAGAGGAATAAAATAAGGAATAAAATTAAACAAAAGAATGTAAAGACAAAAAGTTTCCCGTGGCTGCAAGCCGTAGTTCCTCACAGAGCACTTCAAGACTCGCAGCCCCTCCCCCGTTCCTTTGTCTGCATAGCGCTAACTGCTAGTGCTTCTCGTTTCAAACCACACACACACACACACACGCTTGTTTTACAGTCTCCAGTTATTTACTGATAGGCTTCACAAGCAACAGCAGAAAACCTATCAGCAACACACAATGAATATTTACTTGTGAGAGTGCGAGTATACTTTTTGTGCATGAATGGCCAGGACGGCTAGAATGGCAGACACAGGGACGAAGGACAAAAGGACAGGAACAAATGAAACGCAGACAGAAAAAGGTTTCATGGGGCTTCTGTGTGGTGTTCACTTTGCTGAAGCGTGCTCTCAGCCCTCTCGGCTCCTCCTCCGCTCCTCTGTTGATCTGGTGACGAGTGCTAGTACATCCTGCTTAAAAGGACATGCCTATATTTGTGCTTTCCGTTGAGCATTGGTGGTTCAGTGGTAGAATTCTCGCCTGCCACGCGGGAGGCCCGGGTTCGATTCCCGGCCAATGCAAATACATGTTTTTTCCTTTACTTTTCAGACTTTATGGAACCTCACAAAGCTTTTGGTAATTACACCAAAGTAATTACAGAAATGTTTCAGCTATATTTTACTGTGGGTTTTATGTTGTGGTTATAGATCGTAACTAGAACTTACTGTTAAAGTCAGGCACTGAAGAAGCAGGTCCTGTTTGTCCTTCTGTTTGAGCAGTCATGACTTTATTTCTCACCTACCAAAAGAGTTAAAATGATTATATGCTCTCATTTAAATCAATGTTGCATGGTAAAACAGATTTGATCATTTTCCAATTTGTATTCTATCAATCAAATGATACATATTACATTATAACTATATATGCCTTCGAATGCACAAATCATAATTTGTGCATCATGGTGCTTTTAAATGCTAAACGTTAACAGAATTATTTTTATTTTATTTTCTATTGTTTTATTGTTAAAAATAAATATCGAAAAACAGGGAAAACCGAAAACGTAAGCCACAGAAGTTTTTACATGATTTAAAAAGATATGAATTTAGTAGGTAAGCTCAGCAATATCACAGGAGATTGAGTTTAACTACACCACAGCAAAGGTAAAGTCACTAATCCAAGTGGTCAGAAGGCTCTGCTTAATGGTTTTATAACAGAAACTCTGACAGAAGAAAATGAAAAGTGCCATTTGTTACAGGATCTAATATGTTTTCTCCAAAATGTAAAAAAAATATATATAAATGACTACTTACTACTGTAAATAAAAATACTATTTATGCTTTGAAAAGCCTTCATAACGGCTCTAATCTGAGGTGCTGTTTGTTAATTGGTGATTTTTCAGGCTCTAAATGAACGTCTCCTCTGAAGCAGAGGTAAGTTTTAGTCTTGATTTCCTGGGAAGGTCTTCATGAGAGCAAGTTTCTCATCATGGTGCTTGATGGATTTGCATGAGCAACTGCACTTGATAATACTGTTCTTCTAAGAACTTTAACAGAACAGCCGACCTTTGTGACAGTTTTGAAGCAGCAACTGACTGTTATTGTTGTTACTTAGTTGCCTAATTCCATATGTGTTACTTCATAATTTTGAAATCTCCAGTACTGTTCTAGAATGTAGAAAATAAATGCACATTTGTGTCCAAACATTTGACTGGCACTGGGGAACTGGAGAACTAATTTTTTTGCTGATACTAGCTCAGTACCAATACCACATATTACATCGGTGCCATTTCTAACATGTTAAATTAAACATATGAGATACACATAATGGAGTTCAATCACTTACGCTGTCTTGTTGATGATATATGTGTGTTAGAGCCCTGACAATAAGCTCCAATGGTCCTTTCAGCTGCTGTCTCTGTTCAGGCGAGTCCAAGAGAGGGAGGCAGGAGTTCCAGTAATGCCTTGCTGCGGTCCTGCAGAGAGGCCAACTACCTGCCTGCTCAGCATAGCTATGGGATAATTAAATATGTTTAATTATTAAACATTTTAAACAATTATTAAAAATTATTAAATATGTTACTCAGTGCGAATATGTTATTTCATATGATGAAGACGCTGTATGTGGTTTTATGTACATGGTTTACCTGAGACAATGTATGTGTTCTTTCAAATGCATTGTATGTATTAAAAAAGACAGCTACAGTGTAATGATATTTTAGACAAATTTATAGTACATGATAGAGTTGATCGGTTATCATCTACAGATATATTCAGATGGTAGATTATTCATATATTTATATCACCACTTACTGTTGATAGGATGGTTTTAACAGACTGACCTGATGCTAGTCAGGAGCATAGACAGAGCCTCTGTGTGTTTGGCAAGATAGCCACAGGACTTATAAAGCATGCTTAGTCCCCTCAAACATGCAGCACTGCTCAGCATCTCCTGCACTGCTCTCACGTTGTACCTAAATGCAAACAAACACTATTGCATTCAGCTGCTCAATGGGAATTTGAAATAACACAGGCTCTTATAGGTGGCTTCTAGTATAAATTGCATACATGAAACCTAATGGTAGCACTGATTATAAAACTACAAAAAATAGACAACTATGCAAGAACATTTACAGTGTTATTCATCTATTCGCACATTTTGTAGTATTTAAAGAATGTGGTGTAAAAGGATGAGGCTGCAACAAATATTTGCTCAATTTGACTTACAGGCATTTTTACGACTAAAGTGGAAAAATAACAAGGTAAATGTATGTGCTCTCTTTTGAAAAGAGATCCAGGTTTAACATCAAAAGGAAAAAATGTTGCTGCATTGGCCGGGAATCGAACCCGGGCCTCCCGCGTGGCAGGCGAGAATTCTACCACTGAACCACCAATGCTTAGCT